>JAULBZ010000777.1:0-26777 GCA_032360805.1 Neoturris breviconis
GCTAGAACAACGTCGTACGACGTTGTTCTAGCGTCTTTACTGCGGATTCTGAACAAGTTTTGCCCGCTGGGTCAAGTATAGACGGGCAATTTGATATTAGGCCTTCTTAAAAAGATTAAAAATTATTGAAGAGTATCCGCGAAGAAGGGTGTTATCAGCCATCTTTCAAATGATTAATTTCTTTGTAAATGTCGAAATACGAGCAAATAATCACTATGAAGGAGGGATTTTTGAGCATAGCTTCATACTACAGCAAAGCAAATCACTCCTCCACAGCGAGGATTTATTTTCATTTTGACCAACGCTTTGTTACAAATTATTGGCTCAATACTCTCCACCGTAGATTCTATATTCTGCTCTAGTAATTTGATATTATAACATCTCTATGATAATGTACAACTATCATGTACTGTATTTGTTCACACATGATTCACATGCAGTCAACCCAGTGACCAAAGTCCGCAGTAAAGACGCTAGAACGACATTTTCAAAGTTATTCTAGTGTCTTTAATGTTGACTTTGAACAAGTTTTTGTGAAAAGACATATTTTAATTAAGAAATTTGTGTAGCTACATGCCATGGTTTCTCAGTTTACAATGTACTATATGTGCGATGCTGGAACAAAGCACCATGCATGTACTCGACGTCTAACCTAACGTCGAAACGACGTTGTTTTGACATTTAAACGACAAAACGACGCCTTCTTGATGTTAATTAGACTGCCTGTTGTTCAATCTGCGTTCTCACATTAAATTATTTTGGCGCCAATTTACAAATTTACGGGATTATAATTATATTTATGACGTTACCCAGCCGGCAAAAACCTGTTCAAAGTCAGCAAAATAACGATAGAACAACGTTCACAGTACGTTGTCCTAACGTTATTTTTCTGACTTTGAACAGGTTTTTGCCTGCTGGTTACTTGATCTCAATTCGTATGAACGTTAACTTTTTTGTGACGGTCACTTGTATTTTATCTATCCTAACAGTCATTCGTTTGTTCTTTTTAAAAATATTTAGAGGGTAACATAACCAATAAAGACATTTTTGAAATGTTAGGAGGACATGACTGTCACGAAAGAGTTAACCCAGGGACAAAAATTTGCTCACAGCCCGTAGTAAAGACGCTAGAACCACGTGTCTTTGCCCACTGAGAATCTTACATATGGAATTTGATTGCTTCTTCGTTTAGTTGAAAATGTTCTTACAAGATTAAAGCCTTTCTGATCTCTTTCTCTTTCTCGTATTTTGCAATAACATGTAACTTCTTCGTGTTACACGAAAACGTATTGGAAATTATTTTACAAAGTTTTAATGCCATTACTGTCTCTGTAATACTTTTAACTTATACATGAACAGTCATAAGTTTTTTAAAAAAGGGATATGAATTAATCAGGGCCTTAACAATTTAAACTAAAAACAAGGCTATTTTAAGGCTTTGTTTACTACACAAATCTAGACTATTTTATATGAATAGTATTACTGTATCCTGCTTTTATAACATTTATTGCGGTAACTCTTTACTATTTAACAGCAATCAATTATTCCGTTTAAAATTTAGCCTATAATACAAGCAACGTCATTCCCAATCTTCTCTTGCGTTTAACTTCTCACTGTCCTATTTGACTGGGTACGAGGTTGCTATTTGACATGATTTGTTATTTCATGTCTTTCATAAAGAAATATATTTATCAAGGTATATATGATAAATTCAAGCCTGTGAATAACTACTTGATATCAGCTGTGGAGGAGTGCTTTTTCAGTATGATTTTCAACTGAAACTATCATTCCATTAGTAGAAATGGACGTCTAGCTACTAAAAAACTCCTCCACAGGTGATGTCCGGCATTTATTAAAGGCTTGAAATTATCCCTTGGGCACACCACGTGAATGCTACGTACTCCCTGTGGACATACGACGTCCGATAAATGTTGATATAACAACAACACGACGTTGTGTGTCTACAAGGATGGTATTTATCGTTATCACGATGTGCTTATTGTCCAGTGGACAAAAACTTGTTCAAACTCAGCAGTAAAGACGCTAAAACAACGTGGACGTTGTTTTAACGTCTTAACTGCGGACTTTGAACAAGTTTTTATTCCCATTGGGTAGGATGAGTTTTTGTTTGTTTATAAAAATAAAGCATTTGAATTATTTAGTGCAAATAAAATGTAAATTTGTTGTATATATCAATTATTTGAAACTGTTATAAATTCGTTTATATATTTTATTAGTTTTATAGATGAAATCTGTCTTCGAAAGATGCACAGTTGACATATAAAATAACTGCTTTTTCTTTCTTATCGAATGGTACTGCAATCCAATAAGCCTCACAATGTATAATAGTAGAAAATACGGAATCGTATTTCTCCGAAGAATGTATATTGCCATATATGGAATTGTACAGTCCATATATAGAGCCATAACGCCACCTACCACATTTGGTAGATTTGTTTGGTTCATGTCTAACGTCACCATAACCCTATTCAGGCCGGGTCATTTATGGGCTCTGTAAGACCGTCTCCCCTCCATAACTTTTGATAAAACCATGCTTTAGTGTTGGAACTTTCCAGAAAGTCAACACATAATTAACACTTTAACGTAATTATTTTCTTGATGACGACATCACTCATGGTAACGTCATCATGGCAAAACAACTAATGCAATAAATATTTTAGGTGAAAAATGTTTTAGTCAAAAAAAGTTTTCAGAATGTTTTTTCAAGCAAAGATAACAATATAATAAAAAAAAGAAGAAAAAAATGAATTACTAACTGCCAAAAATGCGGTCGCTAAGAGAAAATTATCCCTAGTTGAAATTTTAAACTGATCCTATATAAATTAAGTTCTAACATTTTTAGTCACATAAGCCATTCATTTAAAAGTATGAGACCCCCTCTCCCGGCCTGTATACGGTCTTAGTCAAGAAATACAAAATAGGTAGAAAAAGACAAATAATATATTTATCAAGTCATGATAAATTTCCCACCAAAACAAATCTGCAATAAAGATTGCCAACCTCGTACCCGGGGCTTCTTGACTTTTTTGAAAAACGGAAAGCGCTTCGGTGTGAAAAAGCTACTGACTACGGTCCCGTTTATTTCCATATTCGGAGTGTGTATTACCATATATGGCAATAGACAGTCAGAATATGGAGATATACGGGACCGTGTTCGGTAGGCTTTCACGCTGTGTGTTACAGTTAACGTTTTGTAATTCGAACTCTCAGGGAATTGATAAAAAGTTCGAATTACAAAAGTTCAAATTATAGAAATGAATAAAGGCGGATTTCCACTAGGCGAATTCGTTTGCTCGAATTCTAAATGAAACCATTATATTGGTTGAAAGCGACTTCACCTTAAAAGGTGACGTCACTTTCGATCGATAAAATGGCTTCATTTAGAATTCGAGCGAACGAATTCGCTTAGTGGAGATTCACCTTAACACAAGTCAAGGAAACGATCAAACAAAGGTGTCCTGAGTTATACAGGTTCAGCTTACAGAATGTTATCTGTATTTACATTAGATCAGAGAGATTTGCAACCGAATTAATTAGAGTCAATGCTACTAAGAAATCAATCAATATTGTTCCTCTACATATAATGAATACGGTACAATAAAGAAATTAAATTGAGATTGGTCCACCATTTCTTTATAGTGGTTATCAAGGTGATCTGCCAAGATTTTTGTTTGTTTGTTTGTTTTGCTTTCCATCCAAGTGCGTACTGTTGTATGTCTGGAGATACAATCTCTCACATAAATATTTGAGACAAAGGTCCTGAGGTGTCATGGATAACCTTCTATTTTCGGTGTTTCCTCCTAAGATTTCGGTGTTTTCTCCTAAGACTTCGGTGTTTCCCCCTAAGGTTTCGGTGTTTTCTTCTGAGATTTTAGTGTTTCCTCCCGATATTAGATATTTCCTCCTAAAAAAACTCTTAAATTGATAGAGTTTCCTCTCGAATTTTAATTGGAAGGAAATTAATTTTTTAAATTTTAACAGCATTGCATAAATCGTGAGACCTGATGCTTTATGGAATTTAATATGGCAACTCTACCAACTTTATCCCCTGTACATCAGATATCTTCCTAACTCCTAATGAATTATTAGAGATATAATTCCATGCTGGCTTTGCGTACCTAGAAATTAAGGAATTCTTACGGATGTACCATGATACAAATATCAGTTTTTCCACGTTAAAGAGAAAATTAAAAATCTTGGCTTGTTCAGAAGACCGTTAAATGGAAGGAGAGTGAGTGATTATGAAGTTCAAAGAGCCGTGCAAATGGAACTATACAGCAGCGGATCTGATCTTGGTTATCGTTGCATTTGGTCGCACTTACGTGCTATAGGAATGCTCGCTCGAAGAGACAATGAACGTTTTAGGAAGAAACGCTACAAAAAAAAAACTAAGAGGAAACATCGAATTTTTTAGGAGGAAACGTCAAAATTTGGGGAGGAAACACTGACCATAAGTCGGAAACTGTAACACCACAGGGTCATCGTATCTACGACAATATATACACTTTACACACTGATTGGTGAACGCGTTCGAAAGTCATTCCTTAGATACGTATAATACCCAGTAGGCAAAATCTTGTTCAAAGGTCCTTAAATCATTATATTAAAAAATAAAATAAAAAATAAAATTTTATTTTTTATTTTTGAATTATTAGTTATTTCACGTTAGAATTTTCCGCCTAATGCAAATCGACCATTACTCGTAATAATTTTCCGCCTAATGCAAATCGACCATTACTCATAATAATTTTCCGCCTAATGCAAATCGACCATTACTCGTAATAATTTTCCGCCTAATGCAAATCGACCATTACTCGTAATAATTTTCCGCCTAATGCAAATCGACCATTACTTGTAATAATTTTTGAGCAACGACAGTGCGCATACTTTATGCGTATTAACTTCCGTGCATGAGCACCCATGAATAATATTTAGTTTACTTAAGGCAATGGTAGATTATTAAAACTGCCTTTTCGCTCGCATCATTTTTGCGCGTAATCTATGTAGCTACTAATTGTAGCTATTTGTACTAAATAGTAATAAACTTGTAATACAGAATTACCCGGTTGAATTTCTGCCACGTTCTTGCCATCAAATCTCCATGTGAAGTGATCTCGATCATGTTACAGGGTCATAGTTTGATTGAGCGTTGATTAAGACAACCTTACCACTAAATCACCCTAGACGAGCTTGCAATTAAATGGTTTCTTTGGTACGAAGAAACCAATCAAATGCAATATCGTTTAGGGTAAAACTCATTTCGGTTTATGTAAAGGTTGTCTAAATCAGGAGATAAATCATAAGACCTGGAGAGGGTAGAAAGTACTTCCACTTCTTCTACTTTTTGTAGTGGCCTCAGCCTTGAAAGAGGAAAAATAAAAATAAATAAATAGTACTAATTATTGTACTAATTTGCGCGAAAATTAATTTACTACTACGCTAACAATGCATGAGATTATAATAGACCTTTTAGTAAAACAAAGAAAACGAGGCGTCCTTTGCTAAAATTAGAACTTGTTACTATGGAATAACTCCCTTTGTGTGCAAGTCACTGAAAGTCACTGCACAAAAAGGAAGTTATTTCATTGTAACAAGATCTACTTTGAGCAACGAATGCCTCGTTTTCATTGTTTTATGAAAAGGTCTATATGGGGTTGAGAAATAAAGCAATGAATTAATAATAAATTAAGAAGATTTTAAGACCATTTAAGCGTGTTAAATATAAAAACCTCTAAAGATTTTCACTAAAACCATGAAACCTTAGGCCATTCCTACACCTTCTTATAAAGTAGACATGAAGTATTATTTGCGGATTATACGCTCTATAAATCGGTTTTCGTCAACCATATATTTGATGAATAGACCGTTAATTTCGTACATGTTTCCAAACATGGGAATGTGGACAGAATTATCTTACTGAATTTATAGACCTGCTCACAAATACATGAAAACGAGGCCGCTGCTCAAAGATAATAACTTTCTTTCTGTGCCGGGCACTGCATTGCAACAAGTTCTACTTTGAGCAGTCAACACCTCGTTTTCATGTATTTGTGATTAGGTCTATTTATTGACTAATAAACGTTGATTTACACTATGCTGGCAAATACCTGTTCAAAGTCAGCAAAATAACGTTAGAACAACGTTCAAAGAACGTTGTTCTCACGTTATTTTGCTGTCTTTGAACAGATTTCTGCCGGATAGGGATTTCTCGATTCAAAGATAACGATATTTTCTCTTGCGAAGTATTTTACTCTTTTTGGAGTTTCTTAACAATCTTTTGCATGTAAGCCTTCCTGTAGTAACCTAATTAGATTCGCTATGTACGCCATTCTGTAGCGATGTATTTACATATAAATTTGAATTATAATTCAGGAATAAAGTTGAAACTCTCAATAGCGGATACATGCAACCATGTGCAGAACTTACAAGACATTTCACGAAAATGAATTCTGAAAACCACAAGTGAAAAATAAAAATATAGAGATTTATCTATGTAGTAGAGTTGTCTAGGAGATTTATCAGGTAGACTTAAGACTGAACCAGTGATTTTAGGATCGTGAACAGAGGCCAGCAGGACTATCGATAAGAAAGAGTACAAACTAAAACTATCTTGCATATACATATACATGATAGTCATTTCATTATTCCTTTGTCTGGTTCCTTTTGCAGTCTTCAAATTCTGTATAATATGTTTATATTTCGATATTATACCTAAAATTATGTAAAGTAGACTCTGGATACAAACATTTTGAGGGACGGAAAATACTTTAAGGAAAGAAACATTCGCAATAAGAAACTTGTCGCGTATTTTAAAATAAAATGGAAATATTATTTACTCCAAAAATGGCCAAATTAGCTATATGGAAAGTTTATTCTCCCGAAATATATAGTACATCCCCATCCAAGAAATGCTAGTCCATATAAAAACACAATGGTTGAGGGAAGGCATGGGGAGGGCACGACATTGGAAGACAGCGAGTCCAAAGGCATAACTAGACACGAACCAAGCATAACACTGGGACAAGGAAGAAAAGAAAGTCAAGAAAGATAAGAAAACTCTTAATAAATAAGGACTCATGTATAAGCCCCCTCCCCGTGTATGTATAAGCCCATGAGCTTATTTACGTGTAACCATTGAAGCAAAGGGTGGTAGAGTATGATACAGACGAATATTATGAGCTACCAATCATTTTGTTTAGTAAAAAAAGTTCATTCAAGCAAATTTATACCAAAATATTAATAAGTTTCACAGCGTGAAACCCTTCTGAATACGGTCCCGTATAGCTACTTACTCAGACTGTATATTACCATATATGGAGTTATACTGGACCGTATTCAGTAGGCTTTCACGTTGTGTTTATTCCAATAGCGATTAGGACTGAGGCTCAGGCCCTATAACTCCGTATTCGCACTGTGTATTACCATATATGGGGTTATACGTGCCCGTATTCGGTAGGCTTTCACGCTGTGTTTATTCCAATAGTGAATAGGAATGAGACTCAGGCTCTATAACTCCGTGTTCGGACTGTGTATTAATTTCCGTGAGAACAGATCAGACACTCAATTGCAAATATTTCAGATAGCAATATCATCTATTTTGAAAATTCATGCCAACAACATAAGCTACAAATTTTTAGAATGCTTTTCGGAAATTAGTTAACAGCCGCATGGCGGCGGAAGTATTTCTGCTGGTTAGGCAACGTTTTGCTTATGAGTATTTTTTTAGAATTAGAACTGACATAATGCTGATAGTAACTACTTAATTAATTGCCTAGGCGGGCCGAATGATTAGTGCTGAATTACTAATCAGTAATGCTTGGTTTACTTATTTAGAGAAATGATCTTAACTTAGCACCGTAACCAGAAATCATAATCATAATCATAATCATAAGGCATAACCATAAAGCATAACCATAAAGCATAATTATAAATCATAACTATAATCTGTAAGCATAAACTGTAACTGTAAGCATAAACTATGACCATAACTACAAATGCTACAAATCATAACAATAAACCATTATCATAAACCATAACTATAAACCATAAACAGTATATATAACCATAGCCATACCATAACCATACCAAAATCATAACCATACCAAAACTATAAGCATAACAATTATGTTAACCGTAACCAAAACCATAAACCATACCCATAAACCATGAACAAAAGCCATGACCATGACCATAATCTATAACCATAATTCATAACCATAAGCTATAAACCATAACCATAAGCCATAATCATAATCATACCATACCATAACCTGAACCATTAACGTTACTAGAAATATACGAAAACCATAACCATACAAAAACAATAACCATATCCATAACCACAACCATAGACCATAGCCTTAAACCAATAAATAAACAACATAAACCATAATCCAGACACGTTACTTCGTCACGTTACTATATGGGCGCATTCAAAAAAGCGGACAAACGCCCGAATAGATAGATAGACAGAGGTCTGTTTTAAACATTCCCTCGCCTCCGGCGCCGAAGTTGAATAAATACGATCTACGAATCTATTGTTTTTCTTTCAGATTTATGAAGGAAAGAATTTCATTGGGTCCCATATTGTTTAAAATCCCCTCTTTGATTGGCTTAAATATTCAAATTTCTTACCGCTTCGAAATCATTAGATAAATAAACAAACTAAAAATAATCAGAGGAATCACTTCAAATAAGAAACATGGCGCTTATCCACGAATGTTGTTTTTATGATGCCGTTGTTAATGTTCTTTTGTGGTCAAAAGAACACAATTCTTATTGCTAAAGAATTAAATCTAGATAAGCAACAGAGAGAAGCTATCCAATTTATAATCCCTGGGAAATAATCATTAGTTTGGAGATTATAAACTCTCTGGAGGAAAGCGTCAAACATGTGTTATATATAAACGTTGTTCATCCAAATAATTTGTTTACAAACTGTTGTGTAAAGCGTGCAGAGCGTAGTCACAATAAAAGAAAAATAAAAGGATAGGATGAATAAAAGTTGCAACGAAGAAAATTTGTAGGAGTAAAATACATTTTCAGCAGACAGTGAGTGAATTCATATCGATATTATATTATGATTTTACTCTACACGTGTTTTTTTGTTTCTTTTCGTTGGTTCATTCAAAAAGGTGCAACTTTGCGTGTTTACACGTTTATAATTTCTCAATTCACATCTTTGTGAAGTATGTGCAATTGAGGGTATGTTCTTTGTTTTAATTATTTGTATTGTCACATAGAATGCTACTTACTTTCTTTTCCAAGCATTTTTGACACCTCGTGGCTTTCCGTTCCTTCTCCGATGTCCGACCGCCACGTTTTTTAAGTTATGGGGGGACCTCAGCGTCCATTGTCCCTTTCTGTCAGTTGATTTAGATGGTGCGGCGAAATTTTTTCACAGCGGTTTCATCACATTTTTCCTGCTTGGTTATCCCAAACTGTTTCTCGTTTTCATCCTCTGTAAATTTTCAAATATAGGAAGGTGAAAAGGAAGGAATAAGAGGAGCAGTTTGGTTTCATCTGACTATATGCATGTCAGCAGTTCACACACGCATAATTAACTGCTCATAAAGGTTGATTTACATTATTAAAAAGAATTCTGAAAGAATGCCAAAATAAGACATTCCATTGGTAGAAATTCGTTTGATGTCAATTTCTACCAATAGAATGTCTTCTTTTGGCATTCTTGCTGAATGTTTCCCTAATGGAAAATAACGTTAAGTTTCAAATTTGATGTTGTTGAAAGCGGATAAATTTGATTGAATCGCAAGCTTGTTAAGAGATAAAAAATCTAGTCCTTTAACATAAAAGGATCCATTGAAAGTTACCGTAGCAAGTCTATCCCAGCCGGCAAAAACTTGTTCAAAGTCAGCAAAATAACGTTAGAACAACGTTCAAAGAACGTTGTTCTAACATTATTTTGCTGACTTTGAACAGATTTTTGCCGGCTGGGATATTTTATCATAACCATATAACAGAAATAACAATGGTGCCTGTTTTGTTATCTTAACGGAAGTCATTATAATTGTTACTCATATCGAATTCATGATAAAAGAGATTGTTATCTGTTTGAGATTCAATACGAATGACACTGCGTGAAGAATATCTATGTCAAGTTCAATATGAATGACCTAAAGAACAGTCACAACATAGTATATAAGACAACTGAGTATATTCATGAATACTTCTATATATGGCTTGTGTGTTGCCATTATGGGAATCTATGTTTCGAATGAAGGAATTTTTGTCGCTAGAAATTAAGTTTTGAGCTTGCGTATGGAATGAACTTGCGAGAGTTAAAAGGCAAGAAATAGTTTACTCTGGAGCATAAAATAATCGGTGACTGAATATTATAAGAGTAGGGTGAGGGGGTGAACAGAAAATTTTGCCAAAAAGTAATAAGTATCCCCAAACCCCCTCCCCCCCCCCACACACACCTTTCTCGGTTATTTGATACTCCCGAGTATCCATTTACACATATGCATGCTTTTTCAGCAAGGAGATGTCCACATTTAAAACATTTGCCGGATTTATTTTAATGTTAAAATGTCAAAGTCATAAACATTTCCAAACACAAATTGTTATACTATTACGTCCATGTATTATGTTAACGTGAAACTTTGTTGGTCTGTTCAAGTTACATAACTTGTTAATTTGGTGAAATATTTCTAACAGCTTATAAGGAAACATTACATGATAAGCTATTTAGTTTCATTTATTTATTTGTCGCCATTAAAAGTTATCTTGTGTAAGCACATAATCAGGATTAGATATTTCTAACAGTTTATAAGGAAACATTAGATGATATGCTATTTAGTTTCATTTATTTATTTGTCGCCATTAAAAGTTCTCTTGTGTAAGCACATAATCAGGATTAAATATTTCTAACGGTTTATAAGGAAACTGCACATGGTATGCTAATTAGTTCCATTTATTTATTTGTCGCCATTGAACGTTTTCCTGTAAGAACATAATCAAGATTAAATATTTCTAACGGTTTATAAGAAGAAATTACAGGATATACTCTAATTAGTTCGATTTATGTACCTGTCACCGATTAATTCTAAATATTTCTAACGGTTATAAGAAAACACCACATGATATGTTGATTATTACTTTCATAAATATATCTGTCACCATTGAAAGGTCTGTTGTAGGCACATATACATCTTTCTAATTTAATCTAAATACATATAACGGTTAACAAGGAATGTTACATGATACGCAAGCTCGTCCCCAGCACCTTTTGAATTTTTTTTTATTTTTCTCGGACCTTAAAAATAAAAAAAAGTCAAAGGTGCTGGGGACGAGCTTGCATGATACGCTCATTATTTTCATTTATTCCTTTGTCGCCATTGAAAGTTCTTATGTAGGCACATTTTTATGGTTTTTATGGCAGTCCCGCTCGTGGCCAAATACTTGTTCAAATTCCGCAGTAGCTAAAACCACGTCGTTCTAGCGTCTTCACTTCAGAATTTAAACAAGTGTTTGCCCACACCAGGGCATAACCTCTGGATAATCTAAATTTTGTCATATAAAGATCCTTTTAGTATTAATATTTAAACTAGCTTTAAGTCCCCCGCAAATTGCAGGGGATCACAATTTCTTTCTTATACACCAAAGGCTTTCTAAAATTCCTGTCTTGCTATTCTTTTAAACTCTCTACGACTTAACAAAAATAGAAATATCATCCAAGGCCAACGGCTCTACCCTTTCAAGCTAAGAAAGAAAAAAGCGTCTTTTAGACTGTGAATACGTGTAACAACCTTGATGGAATTCAGGCTACATGGCGACTGTTTATCAACAATATGTCTCTAAAGAAAAACTTATTTATTCATTCAAGTTTGTATGATCTTTTAATTGAAGTGATTACGCAGCACTTGATGAAACACTTTGAATCAAAACACATTTGAATTAATTCGATCAATTTTGTGGTTACTCAATATAAAAATACTTTCCTGGTCATTATCAACTGTTATACGTATCACGAATATGCTATTCATAAGGGATGACTCTCAATCGGGACCTTGTTATTGGAAGAGATGTGGTATATGAAGCAGAGGGTTGAGTAAATCACAGGCTATAGAGGTGTTGCGTGGTTTTCTGAGAAATTTCGATTTTCAGTCTACAACCAGTAGGCCTATGTTCACAAATACATGAAAACAAGGTGCTGAGAGCTCAAAGTAGAACTTGTTGCAATGCAATAACTTCCTTTTTTATGCAGTTCCCTGCACAATAAGAAAGTTATTGCATTGCAACAAGCTTAACTTTGAGCAGCCAACACCTCGTTCTCATGTATTTGTGAACATAGGCCTATTATTTTGACTCAATCTGGATCATAAACAAGAGCCCTATATAGAGAGGTGTGCATCATAAACAAGGGCCTTCTATAGAGAGGTCTGCACTATTGAGAGATTCTAGTGTAGAAATTTACATTATGCTACTTTTGTAGATGTTTCCCTCATCGGATGTATAAATAAGTGTTTCTTTGTAGATAGATATATTGTTGGTAACAGGCGCCATGTAGTCTAAATCCCATCAAAGTTGTTGTACGTATTCACAGTCTAACAGACGCTTTTGGTCTTTGGTTCTGCTATCATATCAGTGTCATGGGAATGAAATAATAAGAGAATGACCAAGAAGATAAACTTTGGTAGAAATATATATGCAGGATTTATACTGACTGCGATAAAAGTCAGAGAAATTGACATGTCGTTGTGAATATATTTACATATTTTGCGTCTACATATAAGTATAACAAACATAGTTGTTTGAACAAAGAAACAGTCAGGATTATACAGCATCTTCTAAATTCACCATGAAACACATAGAATACAGAATATTTAAAGATGAATGAACCATCTAAGTAACGTCTAGGAAATAAAATTTATATAGATGATTGCTAAGTCAACAATCTTGTAATGGATTAGTTTCATTCGTAAACATTGTGTCGTACAATTTCATTGTTCTTAACATTGCATTTAGTTTCCTTATAAATCTAGCTAACAACAAGTTGGTTCTTTTCACTTTTCACTTTTCACTTAAAGGTCAGTTAACCCTATTTTAATCCCCCCTCCGAATTGTTGAATATATTAAGGAATTTATAGAACTACAATGCTGAAAATAAAATATGAGACATTTTACAAATTTTGACGAATAATACACGCCACAAGTAAAAAAAAAAATGCGATAAAGGACCACGAGAAGTTCCTGGAGATTTATCGAGTAGTCTTAAGCGAATTTTGTTGTTCCCAGCAGCCTAATACCCAGGCATTTGGAACAAATTCGAATTTTCGTACCATTTGTTTTGCTATTCAAAATTCTAGACTTTTTCTTCCGGTTGGAATTTCGACTTTTTGCAAAAATTTAACTTTGCCTACGGTGTTTTCTTCCAGGCTTGTAGGTGCTGAACGATTACAACGTGGAAAAGTGTTCTGCATGAGCTTGCTACATTAATCAATAAATAACAAAACTGTTGCCAATTTCTTTGTCTACTTTCTTCTTCTGATATAATCTTATTGTGGTATATAATTTATCAATGTCCAACCTCGTTCCCAGGGCTTCTTCTCTCTTGACGTTTAACGTTAAACCTCAAGAGAGAAGAAGCCCTAGGAACGAGGTTGATCAATGTCACATTTTTTCGGGTTATCGGATATATACCAATACAGTTATGCTAAGAAAACACTCATCACAAAAGGTTTCAGATAAAGAAAATAGACCTATTCGCAAATACATGAAAACGAGACGTTGGCTGCTCAAAGTAGAACTTGTTGCAATGCAATAACTTCCTTTTAGTGCGCTACTCATATAATTGTTGTGATTTACATGAGTTATACAGGGAAATATATTACCATAATAAACAAAACATTTTCCGCCTAATGGAAATCGATCCTACTTCAAAAAACCTTCCGCGGAACGAAAACGGAACAGAAAATTTACACGCGTAGAAAGAAATCGTAGAAAGATGTTCCATTGATAGAAGTTGATGTCAATTTCTGCCAAAGGAATGTCTATAATTTTATTTTTACGCGTACGCATTTTTCGTTTTCGTTTCCGTTCCGCAGAAAAGTTTACGAAGTGGAAAACGGCCTTAACACAGCGTGAAAGACTACCAAATACGGTCCGTGTATCTCTGTATTCGGATTGCGTATTACCATATATGGCAATAGATAGTCTAAATACTGAAATATATGGACCATATTAGGCATTATTTCGCGCCATGTAAATTAAGGTTCTAAATTATTCTATAATTCGAACGAAGGTTCATTAGAAGAGGAAGGGGCAGTATTCGATTTAAAATATATTGTCCAGCTTTCCATCAAAATATCAGTAGAATTTGCTTCACCTTTTTATCAAATCACACTTCCCAACAAAATATCGATAACATTTCCAAATTTTCATGACAAAGTCCCTATAAGGAGATATGTGGGACCATATGCGGGATCATATACGGGATCTTGTACGGGATCATATATGTGATCATATGCGGGATCATATGCGGGATCATAATCGGCAGTCTTTTCATAAATACTGTGTTATACAGGGGAAATATAATAATAAGCAAAAATTCCCATAATAAACATGTCTTGTACCACAACATAAGTAACTACCGAATACGCTTCCAGGCTAATAATTTATACTGGTAGTGTTATTCAATATATACTGCGTGAATGTCTACTGGTTACGGACACGGATTCGTATTTTACCTTGCGTATTCAGCAGTAAGCAGTGCTCGATAATTCATATTCTGTATACCGAATGTTTAGGGTGCATTAGATACTTTCGGGGAAAGAAAATCGGGGTAAAATTAAAACCGGTAAAATTGTAAGTCGGAGAAAATATTAGTCAACGACCATAGAAATTAGTCGCTTTTCCTATACTAAATTTTGGGATATAAGTGAAATAGAACTCTAAGTTAAATCCATTCAATTAGTGATTATTTGTATTACATAGCTAAGTGATTCGGTTTCAAGAAAAAAAACATGTTTCAAACAATTTACTGATTTATCATTTCCCTAGACAATAAGTTGTTCTAAGTAATACTCATAAACAATCATACTTGTATTTCAAAGTAAGTAGAAAACGTGGGTACACTATCTTAACCTCTTCATATAAAAAATCTTAGATATAATCCCACATATGAAGCAACATAGAAATCCTAATATAAGACATTTACTAATAGAAATAATAATAATAATAATAAATGTCATTTCTATAGTGGTTTTAATAAGTCAAACACTCTATCACGTGATCATTATTATATACTTATCAATGATTGGTTAATTTTTTTTTAAATATATATATACTGAGAGGATTTAATATTTTTCTCATTACTGTTAAACGACTTTAATCTGAATAGATGTGTAGTAAGCACGCAAATCACAGTAGCTAAATATAGATGAATATAGAAGAGATGTATGTGTATTATAAGTTTGTATTGATACTTAGTTTTATAAGTATATCATGCGCAAAACCAAGTAAGTAATTTTCTCAATATAATATGGGCAAAAACTTGTTTAAAGTCCCCAATAAAGACGCTAGAACAATGTTGAAATCGTTGTTCTAGCGTCTTTACTGCCGGCTTTGAACAAGTTTTTGCATACTGTGAGCACATTAAGGATCGTCAAAAAATGCAATTTACAGAAAATAGTACTTCGTTGAATATATTAACTTGTTTAGAATACGTTCCGGTAATTTTCTTATATGGACTGTATATTCCCTTATATGGGATGTATATTGCCATATATGGCAGTGTTCGGGCGGGTAATCGGCATCACGCTGTATTTGATTCATTATTGCTACAGTATAAAGTCAACAGGTATATTTCGCTGAAGCTCATTTAATGCTTAATTTCCATTGGTAGAAGTTGACGTCACAATCGTGTGACGTCAATTTCTAATAACGGGATTACTTCTTTTGGCTTTCACAGGGTATTTATTTTTGGCCTAATGGAAATCAATTTGAACGAGTTAAATATGCGACTCCAATAACAATAGCTACTGGAAAATATTCTTTAGAAATCAAATCGTATATTTATTTGTATTTGTTGGCGAATTTCCATTGTGATAGGTTTTAGCGTAATATATATATATATATAGAAAATAAATAGAAACAGATAAAAACCAAATGTCTAGACCATGACCACAGTTTCATTAAGTTCCTTTGATACTCTGATCATTTGAAAGTTATTTTCTAATAAAAAGGAATATTTGAAATTTATTTTATTAGCAATCCCCCATAACGTCTGTTTTTAATGAACTATGTTATGATACCTTAAAAGCCCAGTGGACAAAAACTTGTTCAACGTCCGCAGTAAAAACGCTAGAAAAGCGTTAAAAACCTTGTTCTAGCGTCTTTACTGCATACTTCACCATGTTTTTGGTTCACCGGGAGATATTCGGCACGATATTTAAAACTATCAGTATACTAATTTTGTGTTCACAAATGACTTGTGTGGTAAACCACACCGAAATTACGAAGTTAACACTGGACATAAATTGTAACACCGCAACGGCTATAAAACATATTTCATTGCAGATCTGATTTGCTTTCATACTTGCTGCTGAGGAACTTGCAAACTTCTCTTGTAAATATTTTAAGACGATTTTTTTACAGACGACTTTAAAAGTATTATTAATAAAAGTTAATCGGCTTTTATTCAATTACTTCCTTTCGGAAGCAATGCTATATCAAACACATTAACCACATAATGTTATACGATTTGTGTTTATTTATTTGTTAATAATATTAAAAGAAACGTTTCGTAAACATTAAGGTTCATCTTAACATTTCCCTCTTAGAATGACGTTTTTTCGTAGATTTGGGCCGCCTTTATATGGACCCCTAAATGAGTTGCACCCCAAACGTAATGGAAGATCGTTTAGGGTTAAACTTATTTAGGGGTCCATGTAAAGACCGTCTTAACCCTATTTACCTTAGTAACCAATTTTTTGACAGGTGGTGAAAAATATTTTTCCTTATTTTTGCTTGGTAAACATCCTGACTAATTATGGAGACCAAAGAAATTTTCACCTAAAAGTTTGTTTGCCCACCTGTTTTTCCTTGATGACGTCATCATATGTAATGACGTCATCACCAAAATAGTTATGCAAACATGTTTATTATGAGTTGACCCAACTTTCTGGAAAGTTTCAACACTACAGCATGGTTCTATCAAAGGTTATAGAGGGGAGAATGTGCCCCCCCCCAAAAAAAATTCTCAGAGTTCTAAAAAGCCCAGTAGAAATAGGGTTAAAAAAACTAAATTTGACAGATTTCAACAAAAAATGAAACTACACAGAAGTGTGTTAGGTCAACGAACTTGTCATGGATTGGTTTCTTCGGTATGAACCAACCAACCAATCCATTGCAAGGTCATTGATTCAGCACTCTTTTGCGTTTAAAAAAATTAAATCTGACAAATTTCAACAAATTTGCATGAAAGGATTTTATTTCAACGATCTTGCAACGAGGAAATCACAAATTTACATATGATGAAAACGAGTCGTTTATTGCTTCAGCGTATAAAATTTCGAAACTTGTTTCAATAACTTTCGAAACTTGTTGCAATAGCTTTAGTAGCTCCGTAACTTGCACAACCCTAGCACAAAAAAAGAAATGATTGTATTACAACAACAACAGGTTAACTGTTGAAGAACTGTGGTTGATTTTCACTAGTCCAAAAGTTCACTGTGAAAGCCAAAAGAAGACATTCCATTGGTAGAAATTGATTTCCAATCCATTAAAGGAGCGTTGTTTCTACACTCTTTTCTGTAAATTGACATTTAATAATATTTTACGTTTACAAAGATTTTGTGGGTTTTTTTTTACAGCCTATCAATATAAGTTGATACGATGTAAACAAAACTTTGACCAAAATATAATAAATGTGATACGACAATTTTACATTACTAACATAATACACTATTGATAGCTATGGTTTCACAAATTAATGAAACTTAATCTCCCAGGGCTCTCTTCTTATATTGGCGGGAAAAATAGGAAATAAATTACATTCGAATAGGCAAGAACAGTCCATAATAAATTATCCGGGAAATTTTACGTAAACATATTATTGAGGCCACTTTAATTCATTGTAGTCTCAAACCATAGAAGGGTATCCGAGAAATCTATGTAAACATACTTTTGAAAACACTATCCTATAAAAAAACAAATTTTACTTCATTGTAGTCTCATAAACAATTAACGGAACGAGACTATAGAATATATCCATATCATAAAAAATCTTAGCCTGAGTTCCAGTCCCTAACTACGACAAGTTGTCGTAGTTAGGGACTGGAACTCAGGCTAAAAAAATCTCTGTTTCGAAATTTATTTATAAAACTTTAAGTAAAACCAACACAAATATTTGCAATAATTTCTTGACGTCATATGTGTGAATGACAATAGCGTCAAATTACATATTTAGACGTGTCCTATGCCATACAAAACGTATCTGTTTAACTACAGCAAACACGGCACGAAAGATTGGCAAATACGAGCTCGGTCTCTAATGGAGATTTCCGGAAGAATATATGCAGTTTTGTTCAAATTTAGTTTATAAGTGTTGGAATATTGAACCATTGAAATTCAATAATCCGAAAAAAATTAAGTTGGGAATCATTTTAAAATTAACATCTGCAGAAAACTGGCTGTGGAAAGTGGTTGGTGTATTCGGCATGAATAACGAATGGATTTCAGGATGATTGTGGTGATCGTGATGATTTTTCTTCTATTTTCAATCCCTATTTCCCTATTTGTCATTGCGAATATGCTCCGTATCATGGCGGCAGTCCACATTTGTTTTGTTTGGTCATATTTGTGCTGATTAAAGCAAATATTGGCACGTTTCAATCAAAAGGAGGTATTATGTCATCATTGTTTACGTTTCATTAAATATTTTGTTTGTTTGTTTGTTTTATTCATTATTTGTCATCTTGTTTGTTTTTTGTTACTTGACATAGTTATTAGTATGGTGTGGACTCCCTGGATTTTTAAATTTTGCTGTAAAAGTAACAGGAGGTTATTTTTTTTACAGATTTTAAAAGTCTGCATCATATTTTTGTGACTTTTTGCCCCCTGAATCTTCTAATACTTTCCTATGAATTAACAAATTTCGGGGGTAACAAACTACTATATTACTCTTGCATATTAAGGTCATCTGTCCATAACGTACAGTCGAAAGAATTCTAGTATTCTGGTTAGTGACCAACAGGTACCTATCCACGTCGAAAATATTGGTTTGACGTGACGACGTCTTTTCGACATTAATTAGACGTCGCATGTCAACTTGACGTCATATATAACAGTTTTTCTCAAACTTGATTATACAAGAGATCTGATCTGTTTCCTAGGATAAACCCAGTGGGGGAAAAAGTCACGACGTTGTTCTAGCGTCTGTACTGGTAAAGAACCCAAACAGCGTTAATTTAACGCCGTCGTTCTTCCATGTATGCATGCCGGATAAACATATAATATACACATATATATGATCTAATCTCTCTCGTATGGATGATATGCATACTGGGTAAAATTTGTATAAAATACGCCTCAACAGGGCGCCTTAACTTGTGTTGGTGTAGTAGCATTAGAAACAGCGCTAATATTTAGGACAGCATGTTGTCCTATGTTTTCCGACTCAACATTTAATAGGAGTTTGTTTAATATTTACAAAAAAAACTTTTTGTGTTGTATTTTAAATCATTCAATGGCACCATGTTCTAAGCTACTTACATACATTTTCTTACATCCTTGCGCTAATTGATAATTTAGGTAAAGACTTTACAGTATCCTATAAATAGCTTGATATCTATCTTCGGAAATGATATCGTTTTTAACAAAATATGTTGAGCATAAAAATAATAGCAATAAAAAAACAGTGGTATCTTTTTCTTTCTCTTTTTGATATTTTTCTCTCCATAAATATTTCTATAGCTACAAGATACAATAGTTCGTCTTTCACAGTTGTAAACAGCTACGAGTACTTAACGTTACCGTTTTCTACACTTAAGTTTTATAATAGATATTAAGTAGGTAGTAATAACAATGTTATACATATCAAACTCATTCATCCTTTCTAACACAACTAACGTTATCTCAACAACGAAAGGTAGTTTAGCGGAACAGAAACGGAACGGAATATGCGCACGCGCAGAAAGAAATTATAGACATTTCATTGGAAGGAATTAACATCACACATCTGGAAAGTTTTTTGAAGTAGAAAACGACCTTTAGTCAACTAACGTTCCCAGCCGGCAAAAACCTGTTCAAAGTCCACAAAGTAACGTTAGAACAACGTTCAAAGAACGTTGTTCTAACGTTACTTTGCTGACTTTGAACAGTTTTTTGTCAGCTGGGTTAATTCTTTATAGATTACTAAAGTTGAAACCGCGCATTTTTTTACGCTGAATGTGTTGCGTTTTCACTCGACTCGTCAATACGATTGCGGCAATTCATGATCATATCTAAAAATGTTTCTATAGTTTGTGTAGCTTGGCTACCATGTTGTCTTGGTAGCCTGGCTACCATATTGTTTTATTTAGCCTATATGACATTATGATGGTAAGATGTTCTGGAATCATTCCTGTCCATCATAGCTATAGTGGTCTCATGTCTAGTCTGTATTTTATTTAAATGCAGCCATTATGTTTTCAGCAACTTAGCTACGATGTTTTGCCTATTCATGTGTCTTTGCATCCTATCTGACATTAATTTTCACACATCATATGACGTCAATTTCTATAAATAGAATGTCTTCTTTTGATTTTTCTCGCTTGGTGGAAATGAAGCATAATGGCATTACAATCTACTTTCTTTTAGCTCTTGTTGAAGGTGATATCGTGTTGGATAGAAAATTAGAACTTATACGAAGCCATCATCAAGATGGCCGATCTAAAAGAAGTTTATTTATAAAAAAGAAAAAAACCCACGAACACAAATGGAAAGATGGATTCGTTCCGTATATTATATCTACAGATTTAAGTTAGTACTCACCCATTATGAAAAAACCTGTTTAAAGTCCGCAGTAAAGACAATTGAACAACGTTTGACGTTTTTCTAACGTTTTTACTGCTGACTTTGAACAAGCATTGCATCATGATGAATACAATTAGGTAATGAGTCTCAATTCTTGGCTTCTCCCAATTCTTCTTTGCATCATCTGTTCTTTGAGGATTTAACGTTGGATTATTGCAAAGGAAAGAGATCAGAGTTTTCTTTGCCTCTTCTACAGGCAGGGAAAGGACTCCAAATTTGCATTCAAAAATAATAATTTTGATAAATTTCGATGACTAATGAAATATATTGTGTCTAAGAGCTCGTTTGAATTGAGTAGATTTGCGAATTGAATTGTTTTTGAAACCACCGTGATTGCTGTCATATCCAGTGGTCAAGAACCTGTTTAAAGTACGCAGTGAAGTTTCTAGAACAACATCATTCGACGTTGTTCTAACGTCTTTGTTGACTTTGAACATATTTTTGCTCATTGAGTTTTACCATCATCATTACATTTATTCTTCATAGGTAAAACAGCAAAGAAAGCGATTAAAAATGCATTTTTTGAAATTGAGAAATATACATGTATACAATTCAGTCCATGGAATAATGAACCCAATGTGATTGAATTCATCAAAGATGAAGGGTGAGATTTCATTTTCTCGATGTTAATCCTACTTAGGCTGGGGGAGGGGGGATACCATACCCTGTCGCATTATTATTTATAACGTCTGATCCGCTAAAGCAATAGAGCCGAAACTTACTGACTTTTTGGAACTATCTATAAGACATAAATTTCAGCCTCATTACGTAAACGGATAAAAAAAAAATGGGTCGTAACCTGAGACCACCTCTTTCTACATGGAGAAATCCTATATAAATTGGCAAAACATTATTTCGCAAAAATTTGTGTATGGTAATAGTAGAGTATGAGTATGCTTATTTAGTAACTATAGAAATCCCCCCCGCTTATTCTAACCTTTCCGCTTAATAAATTTGAAAGCATTTCGATCCCCCGGTTTATTCCTACCCCCGTTTATTCGATACTGCAGAGAATTGTTTTCGCTGAATTACAACTATTTACGATGTATTTGTTTAGTTGTTATTCAAGTATCGGTCGCCAAAATGGACGTCAAGTGATATCAATCGGAATTGGATGCGAGTTTAAGAATACAGTTATCCATGAATTACTTCATTCACTTGGTATGTTTCACGAACAAACACGACTAGATAGGGATTTATATGTTCAAGTGTTATGGTGGAATGTTATCAAAGGTAATTTATAGAGAAGTGTACTAAATCAGCGATCTTGTAATTGATTGGTTATTCATACCAAAGCATCCAATCGTACCAAAGAATTCAATTCATTAAATGCTTGTTGATATAATACAATTCAATTTCAAGGCGAATTTCCACTAGGCAAATTCAGTCACGCGAATTTTAAATGAAGCCATTACATTGGTTGGAAGCGAAGTCACCTATCAGGTGACGTCACCAATGCAATGGCTTCATTTTTGAATTTGTGCAAGCGAATTCGCACGCACGAATTTGCCTAGTGTAAACCGACTTTATGTAATTGTTTGAATGTTTTTTCTACTTATCTCATCCTCAAGGGCAACTTCGTTTATAGAGCTTCTTTTATTTTCAGTTCTACAACCCCTCACATAAATTATGAGAAATTTTTCGAATTTTAGCACGAAATACACACCACAAGTAAAAAGTAATTGGTGAAAATGACCACTAGAAATCCCTAGAGACTTATCTCTTATCTTTGAAATTCCTAGGTCGTACACCCACAGACATTGATATATTTTAGGTGCTGAAAAGAACTTCGACACGTATGACCATGGAATAATAGATTCTTTAAATTTTCCGTATGATTATCAATCAGCAACACATTATTTTAAGAAAGATTATACAAAGAATGGTTACAATACATTAGAATCAATAGATAAACCATCAAGAACGCTTGGTAATAGAAGAGGAATGAGTAAAATTGACGTAAAAAAGATTTATCAATATTATAGATGCTATAAAAAGAAAAATAGACCGAAAAAAGGTTTGCACTCATTATAAGTTTATAACCATAGATATAACCATATGATATAACCCCAGTTGGCAAAACTTGTTCAAAGTTCAAGGTAAAAATGCTAGAACAACTTTCAACGACGTTTTTCTAGTGCTTTTTCTGGAGACATTTAGCATTTTTTTGCCACTAGGACCATACTAAGTGAACCTGCAACGTGAAATCATCGTTGGAAGACTTTTCGTGACGTCATTTTGACGCTGTGTCAATGTTGATTCGATGTCGTGAGCAGTGTAAACAAATATAGCTAAAGTCATATGTTTAAAATTACATGATGTCATGCATGACGTCAAGGAGAGGTCATGTAACACCAATGCAACGTTTATTTGATTAGCCCTGCCTATAGAGAAGGAGAAAATTCACTTGTCTGAAATATTATCCAAATTTATCTTACTTTTCACGTGATATAACAGCAACTTAAAACATTTCTTAGTCAGTAGTCAACCGTGGTCAAACGTCCTATAGTAGAGCATATGATTTAAAGTTTTTTTTGCCGTCTAAAAGAAGACGTCCGAGAAAAACAAAAGTCAGAAGTGATTTGAATGAGGATTAGTTATTGAATTAAAAATAATTTTTTATTTCATTAGAAAGTTGCAGAGACAAGATATTCTGGTGTCCTAGTTACACAAGACATTGCAATAGTAAATGGTTTGCTGAAAGTTATTGTCAGAAATCGTGTGGTACATGTGTGTCGTAATGCCGAAACTGAAACGTGTTTATAGAACAATGCTGACTGAGCATAAATGATCGAATACATGCGAAAAGAAGAGCCAGGATATTAAAGCAGGTGTAATGATCTATGTCTTACCATACATAGATATATTACCGAATCGCTGAACACCGACAAAAGTTTAATGGTGAAAATAAGAAAAGGTTACACATGTACAACAAATCAGACTGGCTATTTTCTAAAGCTGAGGATTATCAATTGTAATGAAAATCATAGAGAAATTAGAATAACGCTTATGAAATCTGTTAATGTTTAAATCCTGAACGCGATTTCAAATGAACGAAGAATTTGTTTGGCAACATAATATCACGAAGCTTATTAGAAGATGTTGATAGAAGTAGATCTGACATATTAATGAAAGATTCCTACTACAACATTAAAGGGTAGAAGATGAGGCCAATATAGACACTGAAAATGAACACCAAGCTTGACGCCAAGTTGGACTCCATACACAAATTTGACGAACGAATGTACCTGTAAGAAATAAGTAATAAGTGATATTCCCGGAGGAAGTCACTTTCAAAAGACCAAGAAAATAGGAAAATGATTTGGCACTCCAAATACAGCAAAAGTAGACTCAAGGCGGATTTCAATATGAGTGTCAATAGTTGTGATTTTTAGAATG
This sequence comes from Neoturris breviconis, assembly GCA_032360805.1. Taxonomy (NCBI): domain Eukaryota; kingdom Metazoa; phylum Cnidaria; class Hydrozoa; order Anthoathecata; family Pandeidae; genus Neoturris; species Neoturris breviconis. Next base: position 24,457 of record JAULBZ010000777.1, read on the forward strand.
CCTTTAGTTACTGTCAGATGAAATTGGAGAATTCTCAACCTTGGAACACCGCAAATTTAAATCCGGCGCGGCTACCCAATATAGTGGTTAGTTAGTTAACCTGCACAGTTCCGGACGTCAACCTCGATCTCATGCTCCTTCTCTCTTGACATCACAATTGGTTACAATTTAATTTGGGATCGAGGTTAAGTATTACATTTCCGGATTTAATTACTGGTTACTACTAACGTAAATATGACGACGTCCGACGTAAGTACGACGTCCTTATAAATAACGTCAACATTCTTGCAATTAAAGTTACTGATATTGTTCTTCTTCGCAGACTGTCCATCATATAAATAGGCGCATCAGTGTAAAAAGTTATATTTATATTAGAATTATACAACCTCAATCCCATGCTCCTTCTCTCTTGACATCACAATTAGTTACAATTTAATCTGGGATCGAGGTTGAGTATTATATTTATTATTTATAAAAATATTACAAAAGAAAACATCATGTATTTTTAAATACAGTAGCCGCCGCTTAACTCGAACCACCAAAGGAAACAGAAATTTGTTCAAGTTAACGAAAGTTCGTCTAATTTGGAGTACTCGATAACTCGAAAATTACAGATTTTAAGATGAAGGTTCGAGTTAACGGTAGTTTTACTGGACAAATAAAGTTTGTAAATATTTTGAAGGGGAACTTCTTAAATTAAAAGAATTGTAAACCGAAATTTCATTTTTTCTATTTATCCCAACCGCGATTATTCGAATTATCTGAAGAAATCTTCCCAAAGGAAGTAAGAAAATGTTCGAAATAACAAAATGTTCGAGTTATAGGGTATTCGGGTTAACCGGTAACTTTTATAAGGAACTATTAAAGCAGAATCCAAGGGAAACACAATAATAGTTCGAAAACGGGATACTTCGAGTTATCCAGTATTCGAGTAAAGCAGCGGCTACTGTAGTACCTTCCGTTAGCACCCAAAGTTACATCAACTTCAAAGTTGGCGTCGCGACACGCTCAGACTTTGTTTTAAAGTTCACCCTATATCGTTGGTAGGGACCATGTTAACATTTAGTACCAAGAAATTATTTGTTTATGTGATTTAAAAAACAAAGTAGCTATACATGTTCAAATTCAACAAAAAATGAAAACTGTTCTTTGTCGACGAGCTTTCATACTGCAGGCACTCGACGTCTAATCAACGTCGAAATGACGTTGTTTCGACGTTTAGGCAGGCATCAAAACGACGTCTTTCCGACGTCGATTAGACGTCAACTTTGGTATAGACAAATAAACTAATTGATTAAAATTAATTTTGTGAATAAATTGAAACGCAATAATGATGATAATTATTATAATGGAATATCTATACCGTTATGACATTCTTGTGGTAACCATTATGTATTTTTTTTATTATTATTAAGCGTGTTATATATCCGTTGAAAATAGTTAGATTGAGGAGGTAGATATTGCGCTATAAGTAGAGACCTAAATATTCATAACTGTCTCTAATACAACCACACTAGGATATTGCTCTAACGTCAGTAAAGTCGTACCTTAATATTTCGAAATATTTCGAAAGTCATTTTTTCTATGTGGGCGTGATGTCCAAACCCAGTGAGCACATGACGTCCTAACAACGTCAAACGTACGACACGACACCGTTTTGACGTTGTTACTACGTCGTGTGCCGGCAGAGAATACGGGTTTTTGTACAATTCAACAGTCATTATTTTGTACCTGGTTATATATTTATGGGGGTAATAATAGATTCTAATCCCATTTTCTACCTTATTTTTTATATACCGACTTTAGATAAAAATCATGAAGTGAAATTGACAAAATTAGATATCAAAAGATGATCTCAAAATATTCTAATAAGTATTAAAATGTATGCTGGTTTAAAGTTCACAGTTAAGACGCTAGAACAAAGTTGCTCTAGCTTATATACTGCGAACTTTGAACAAATTTTTTCCCTGAGTAGTAATAAATATAGAATGGTATTTCAGATATTTTCTCACATTTTTCACAGTGGTATACAAATAAATGTATTCTGACGTCATTTTGTTTATACAAATAGATTACGTAAACACAAATATTGATTATTCTATTGAAAACTGTCAGATCAGCAAAAAGTTTTTTACTGTGTAATTACGTCATGCAAGAAAAAGAAAATTACTGGATAGTATCAACACTATGAATTAATTGGTTTGTTTGTACTAAATAAACCAATCAATGGTAATTCAATTGTTTTGATAATTTCTCATTATTTTTGAATTATTTTGAGTAATTTACTCAGATTTAACATGACGTAATTGTTTTATCAATAT
>JAULBZ010000778.1:0-26769 GCA_032360805.1 Neoturris breviconis
GGCCCGGGCGGGGGGGGGGGGGGCACAAAGTGCCCCCCTCCATAACTTTTGATGAAGCCATGTTGTAGTGTTGAAACTTTCCAGAAAGTTACGTGAACCCTTAATTAACATTTTGGCGAAATAATCTTTTTGATGACGTCATTACTAACGATGACGTCATATCTAGAAAACAGGTGATGCAGAAAAAAAATATTTAGGTGAATTTTTTTTCTTGCAAAGTATATACCAAAATGATTTTCAAGCAAAAAAAAGAAGAATTTTTTTTTTTGCATTTTTTTTTACCACCTGTCAAAAATATGGTTGCTAGGGGAAAATTACCCTAGTTACCAATTTTTTTTTTTCAAAATGATTCTAGATAAATTGTAGGAAAACTCCCAAAATTTGCAGTCATATAAGTCTTTCATTCAAAAGTTATGTACAAAAGTTTATCAGGGGGGGCGGGGGGGGCCAATCCCCCGGCCTGAATAGGGTTAAAGAAGAACTAACGACAGTATGGAAATTGATCTTAACCCTATTCGGTATGGCACGAAAATTCGAATTTGTTTCAAAAGCCTGGGTATTGGGTTGCTGGGAACAACAGAATTCGTTGCGCAAAAAGTCATTAGATCCTAAGCCTATAATTCCACTCGATAAATCTCTAGGGACTTCTCGTGGTCGTTTTTCGCATTTTTGTTTTATTTGTGGCGTGTATTGTTCGTCGAAAATGGTAAAACGACTCTTATTTTATGTCCAAGATTGTAGATATCATTGCTGATAGTACAGACTACGATGCAACTTAACTACACCCTTTTACAGTAGGGATTGCGATGGGCTAAGGTTCCATCTTACTGAAGTGCATTCCATATGTTAGTTGGCCTAGTTTTAGGTCGATTGCGTTATTGATTGTGTAGATATCTTCCATAATCTGAAACCACCTTACTTAAAAATCTGAATAACCAACAATCTTCTGTGTACAACAATGAATAATCTAAAATTGTAAACGCTGATTCATCCCTGTCGGCACGTGACATTTTTCTAGCGTAAAAAGACGTTGATGTTTTAACGTCAAAATATCGTCTTAGGGCCGATTTCTACTTCAGAAAACTTTCCTCGGAACGGAAAATGGGCATATGTAGAAATAAATATAGTTCTTATATTTCTCTCTACACTTGCGCATTTTCCGTTTGCGTTATGAGGAAAATATTCTGAAGTGGAAAACGGAAAAGTGGAAAGTGGGAAACGGGAAATGATAACTTTTAACCTGGGACCGAATGTTCACAAGATTGCATTAAGTTTTTTTTTTCAAATAGAATATATATAATAAGATAACAAAAGTAACATCAAGATTTAAATATTCGATGAAGATTTAAATCTTTAATGCGCGGCTTCTAACATATTTATCTACATCGAGAACCTCGTAAACACGGTCTTTTTTATGTATAAGATTTGTTCTTTGTCAGACTTTCCAGATTTTTATCGCAATTTCCGGAATTTAAACCTCAACTTTCTACCCGATTTTATAGATATGGTCCTAATGATTGGGATTACCAAACAATCACAAGAAAAGTCAAAGCAGAGTTTCAACACCCGGCATCTTGTGTTCATTGATTAACGCCATACGTTTTTACACACTGTTTTTCGTGTGAATATTGTTATGGATATTTACTTCAATTTTGCAATAACAATATACACCTAGTGGACTTGTTCAAAGTCAACATTAAAGACGCTAGAACAACCTTTACTGCTAACTTTGAACAGTTTTTTACCCACTGTGGTCGTTCAACGTTGTTCTAGCGTGTTTACTACGGACTTTGAACGAGTGTTTGACGACTGGGTAAATATTTCACGTTATATAATACGAGGTAAAATTACGACGTATATAAAAGAAGCACCGCTTCTTTATAAGAAGAAATGTTACAGCATACGTAATATATTATTCAATCTATTCAGTTATAATTTTTACATATAATACAAATATTGTTCTCATTTATAAAGGAAGCTATGTACAAAAAATACCCCATAACATTCGACCATTTTAAATACATATGTTTGATGTCCTTTTCGTCAGATATTAATAACCCAGCAAACACACAACGTCAAATCAACGATGCTGGAAGTTGACGTCGATTTAACGATTCGTGTGTCTGCTGTGAAGTCTTTTGATTGATCTCCACTAGGAGGAAAATTCCGTGCGAATGCCAAAATAAGACAATCCGTTGGTGTGACGTCGATTTCTACCAATGGATTTGTCTGCTTTTGGCTTTCGCGCGTATTTTCCGCCTAATGAAAATCAACCCTTATTTAAAATAATAATCATATATGTCAGAGAATTTGAATATTTAAATCTAATTTTTTTTTATAGAAAATCACACCAGGGCCAATTTCCGCCGTCGACGTCGAATTAACGAAAGTTACGTCACGGCGCGTCTTTGTAGCATTGTTTCAAGTTTCAATGGCGTTGGTGGTCCGATAGCATGCGCCTGCTATAGCGTTGGTACGATGTCATGCACCTGCTACTCCAAGATTAAATCATACAATCGGTTTTGCTTCCATTTCTATGCAGGAGCTTACGAATTATGACAGGTGTTCTGTTAGAGTTCTTTTCATCCTTATTCAAAATCCTTAACATCTTGCGTGTGACCATGGAAAAGATACGTTTGATCGGACTGTAATCTTGCGCTGCTGATATTTCAAAATGCAAGCTGTCATATTGTTTTGCCAGCTGTTCTCCTTCATGATTTAATACTGTTCGATTTGCCCACAAATCAGATTTATTTCCAATGAGAGCAGTAACTGCGTTTCTATTATTGGTACGTTTAACTTCATCTAATACTTCTTTGGCCTTTCGAAAGCTGTTCCTTGAGTCTATTGAGTACGTAACTATAACACCATCGGCCCAAGCCAATGCAGCCTGTGATTGCTAAAGTAAAACAAATGGTATAATTGATCTGTGTAGAATTTCCCTGACCTTATAGTGGCATATAGTAATTATAATTATCAACACCTGGTCTTCATATTATCTTCCATTTCCTTGATTATATAAGATTTATGGTTATTAAACGAGTATTATCACAGTGGGCAAAAACTTGCTCAAAGTCTATAGTAAACACACCAGAACAGCGTCAAACGACGTTGTTCTGTCTTGACTGCCGACGTTGAACAAGTTTTTGCCCATAGCGTATCTTCTTTAAATTTAGATGAAATATGAAAAGGTGTAAATGAGTATCGATTCGCAAAAAAATATTTATTAAAAGGACAAATGTGTAATATCATACAATAAAATACAGACCAGATCTAGCTGGTAATGTATCTATTTCAATTTAATGTGCATAATAGAATGAAGGAATCGGAAATGTCCAATGACAATATTCGCGCAATGCACCTTTCCTAAAATTTCCAAATATATATATTTTTTTTTACTAGGAAAGAACTTTAATCTAAATGGATGTTTTCACTAGTAGTGAGAAAGTTGCACATATGTGTCGGGACTTTTCTTCTATCCATTGCCCAATTACGAGAGAAGTATGAAACGTAACCCGTTATAAATTTTATTTCAAATGGAATGTTTCAATGCAAATATGGCATGTAATAATGTTTTTTCTGTCCTAACAATTTTTCACTTAGTTGGGCACGTTTTACTTAACAAAATCCTGTTTAAACTGCTTGCAAAGAATGCATTTAAGACTTATATAAGGATACTTATATTTCTTTGCGAGTGAAAAGTACGCGTCAGAACGTCAAAACAACGCCTTTTTTACGTTGAAAAAACGTCACGTGCTGGCAGGGATGAATGCTTACCTTAGCTCCCGATGTGTCTAGAAGATGCAGAGTGATATTTTCGTTGTTAGCAGAAATTTCGTGCGTATAAGCAACATCAACACCAGATGAATATTCGTTAACATATTGACCTGTTAGATATCGAACAACAACCGCTAAACAAGGGAAAGTAACACAAATGTTAAGAACGCAATACGGTGTATCCAATCTGATCATCGTTGAAAAGACGTCATCCTGATCATTTTGACGGGTGGTTATTAGGAGTAAAAGAGGTTAAATCAACACGTTGGGGGATCATGGCATGTTTGTCGGGATACAGAAGAAAAAAAAGAACACTTACCAGATTTTCCAGTTTGTTTTTCTCCGACAACAACTATTCTGAAATTAACATTATTTTCTTGTGTCTTCATCTTTGTCTACAATTCACGAACAAGTTTTACAGCACACAGGAAATGTAGAAAAGTTTTTGACAGATGAATTTACCACTTTCTTTCTTTCTGCAATGTTAAAGGCGACACGGCAATTACAATGAAGGGGAAGGAATGTGAGGAATTTGTCTCTTATTTATCTTTAGTCTAAGTATTATACGTTGCTTACACGAGTATCGGTGATTATTTAAAACTTCTACTGTGTTGCTGCTCTATTTATAAGCGGTTTTGTGTAAACATGTCACGAAATGACTATCAGCTTGAAATGTCGAATTTATGGAAAAATGTCGTTTCTAACAATACTATCCGATTACATACGTAACACTAACGTCATTTCAGCCGGAAAAAGACTAGATACGAAGTTGTATAGTGTTCGATTTAATTGGATGAATTGGATGAATTAGTGTCAGTTACAAAGTGACAACTATACCATAAGTCTTGCTCACCTCTTATCCCTATCGTCATCACGCAATCACAATTATTAGGTTCTGCCCATGACACGAACATGTTATTAAATTATAGATAAGAACCACGATATTTCAAAATGATACAAAAAAATGATGATCTTGTAAAGATTTTATCAAGTTTCAGTGGATTATCAACATAAGTAATATTCGTATGACGTTTTAAAAACCGTTCTATAATTATGCGATACATTAGTAAACAGAAGAATAATTGTTGATGCGTTTCATTGTTGTCTTAATTAAGACAATAATCTGTCAACAACATTCCTTTTATGGTATGATTACATCACTCTCGGCAAACGTCGGGTTAGTTGTTTTGACCTTGATCGGACGTCTTATGACATTTAAGTTGGTTACTAACCGTGTGTCATTAGGGCATGACAGAAAAGATTTTAACATTCATAATAATATAACCGAAAATAAAACTTAAGTGTTTTCTTACTTTTCCATGAAATAGTAGACTTGCAGTCCATGTGAACCGGATAATTATTTATTGGGTAATTAAACGAAGACAAATGTCGCAGAAATAACATTGCTTTGTTTTCAAGAATGATAGCTAAACCACAAAACCGTAATAATACCGGATGCGGCATTTACTTTATTGACATGAAGTGAAACTAAAGGCAGATCTCCACTAGGCGAATTCGTTCGCGCAAATTCTAAATGAAGCCATTACATTGGTTAAAAGCAACGCCACCTGACAGGTGACGTCATTTTTAACATATGCAATGGATTCATTTAGAATTCGTACGAACGAATTTTCCTAGTGGAGACTCCCCTTAAAACATTTAAAACGTTGATTTCAACTTCAAGCATGTAACTGTATACCGTCGAATAAACGCTCCCCAAAAAGTGTAAATTAATTTATAGACACTCCTGTCGTATAAGCACCCGTCGAATAAACGCTACCCGCAAATGTTTTTTTTTTAACAAACCTCCCGTTGAAAAATCCATTTTTGAATAAATGTTTGGATATCACATACCTTCGAATAAACGCCTTAATATTGTCGTTCATTCGAGGCGTTTATGTAAAGGAAAAGTATCAACATTTTGACATTGTAGATATGTGATTTATAAGCCAATTATAGGCGCTTGCTTTCTAGTAGGCGTTAGAGATAATTCGCTATAAAACACTGTATTTCTTCGGATAAACGCCCGCATTTATCATGGACGTTATTCAATATCAGTAGTTTTGGACTAGGCCCTAATTCGGGGTAGGCGCTTATTCGAGATATTATTCATTATTATTCCCTAAGCAACGGTTTTCATGGTAACTAGAAAATACTGTTTTTGCTAATTACAATGGCAACCGTTCTTAGGTAAAAAACTGGATGTTCATATCACGCATATAACTTTGCTAAACATACTATCAAAGTTTCAAATCTTAAAATCGAAGGAAACCAAATATATTTACTATTTTTACTATAATCAAGGAACCTCCATTATATATTTTCTTATCTCCAGCTATATTTCACCTTTTTAGTTTTATTTATTTATTTCTAATACGAAGGCGCTTACTCGAGGCAGGCGCTAACGCGAGGAAGTTAGGTAATTAACAATGATCTGAATATGGCAACCTTCCTCCAGTGGCCACACAACATCGGATCAACGTTGAGACAACATCAAAACAGCGTCGCATGGTCCCTTCTAACAGCTACTTTAGGAGATAACAGCAATGTTATTGCTTTCTTCGTTACAGGCAGTGTTCGTTTTGACTCCTGGTTTTAACGTTTTTCCAACGTTGATCCGAAGTCGTGTATCTGCTGCAAAGTAGGATATTCACGATACGAGCTTCTGGGTTTTAGTGGACAATCCAATGTACATTAACATGAAAGTGCTAGCAGACACTATTGATAGATACCGCTGTTTTATAAAATATGTTATTATCTACTAGCAGTCCGAGTATCCTCTACTTTTTAGCGCTGTTAATGTTGGTATATCTAAATAGAAAATAAATTATTTTTTGACAACAGCGCGGATCTCCCACTAAGCAAATTCATTCGAACTAATTGTAAAGTGACGTCATCTGTCAGGTGACGTCGCTTTCAACCAATGCAGTGGCATCATTTATAATTCGTGCGAATAGATTCGCCTGGTGAAAAAGGAGAGTACAAAAATGTTAATTATGTGTTGACCTAACTTTCTGGAAAGTTCCAACACTACAGCATGGTTCCATCAAATGTTACTCCCCGGCCTGAATAAGGTTAACGTTGTTCCAAACCTGAATATAATTGCCAGACATTACCTGTGGAGGAGTGTTTTGAGTATAGTTTTCAGCTGAATAGCAGAAAGTTATAATCCAAAAACCCTCCTCCGCATGTGTCCTTGTTTTACTTTCTTTACGGCAGACTTTGAACAAGTTTTTTTCTCAGAGGGAAGAACCTATTCACACTGTGCTCGTAATTTTGTTTACAAAAATCCCAAAAAGTCAACTATTATGAATGTGATATACGAGCTGATTCTACATTCTAACTCCCAGGTTAACCAAAGTTCTATTTTCGGATATAACAGTGGATTGAGTCTTCTACTATCCAACCGCTCCAAGGCGGAAAATTCTTCAAAGTTGAAAGTTTGCAATAATGAACAACGTCTTTACTGCAGACATTGAACAAGTATTTGCCCACTAGTTTAGCTCTGTGGTCAGTAAACTTAAGTATCTGCAAAAATTGGGAAATTGTTAAGACATCCTTTACGTACTGGGTAAGCATTCGGTAGGTCCACGATATAGATCTTCTCTTATTTAGCTCAGTCTTTGAATACTTTTCAAATTCTTGGTACAAACCATAAACAAATTGTTAGCAATGAACTTGGTATTCCTTCAAAATTCAGTGCGTACCCAGTGAGTGAGAACTGGTGTTTCTTCTTTTTTGATCTAAATTCGGAACTGTTTCTTATACTGTTTCTTATACAGCTGTTTCTGTATTGTGACTTTCTAGTTAGGCAACTAATAATAATTGTAGTTGAGATGGTCATGCAGTGCAAACAAGTTTAGTAGCTAAATTTCACGAATATTTATAGAACATATTTCGCAAAGTGATATTCTGCCAAACACGGATACGATATATAGATATGCACATATCGGCCTAAATGGCACACGGCATCAGAGCAATGTCACAATGCCGCCTCGTTTGGATATTTTCGACATTTTTTCGAAATTGTGTCCCCGCAGGAAGGACTGTGCATTTCCATATACCAAGCGTTGTTCTAGCGTCTTTACTGCTGACTTAACTTAAACAAGTTTTTGTCCACTGGGTATAATTATTACCCCGTACGTAACCGTATTGCGATGATTCGTCCGTACGAAACCGTATTTGCGATGATTCGTCCGTACGTAACCGTATTTGCGATGATTCTCTAACATAGTTTGCACTTCATAGCCAGTCTTATTATTAGAATGTGAGATGCACACAAGGTAAAACACTAAGAAATACAGTCTTTATATTACCGTATATGGTTCATACCCGGAATATACGGGACTGACTGTATAGTTCATATCCGGTATATACGGAACCGACTATACAGTTCATACCCGGAATATACAGGACCGGCTGTACTGTCGTCGTGGGTGTTTCACACTGTGACATTTGAACGAATTTTTAACAGGAGTAATGTTTTGTATAATAATAATAGTAATAATAAAATCTCTTATAACCATGGTAACATTATTGTCTTACATATTACATCATATATGATGCTCTAGTGGCACACGATGTCGGAACAAATGATGTAGCTACGTGATTTTGACGTTGCTGCGGTGTTGTCCCGACGTCGTGTGCTCACTAGGTATACCTCAAGGTTAGATATTTTGGCGGTTACTAAGTTTGTATTTGATTTCTGCATAAAATAAAGCTATTCAATCTAGGATGTTTTTCTTTCGTTCTTCGACAGAATGGTATAAAATTGTCTTAGCTTCGCGTTCCTAATATTAGCACCTTTTGTAACCATCTTAATCGATATCCCTTTCGAGGTTAAATTCACAACAAGGTAGCCTGGATGCCGCATTTCTAAATTAACCTTATTTAGGCCGAAGGAGCCACAAAGTGTTATATTTTTGTACCAGAACTTCTGAACAAATGGCTTAAACGACTAGAACTTTTTGAACTTTTCCTAAAATTTATCTGGGATCGTTTCGAGAAAGAAATATTTTTGGTAGCTAGGGATAATTTTCCCTTAGCAACCAACTTTCATTCATTATAAACCGATTTCCTTTGATTTCCCGCTAATTACACAATTATCGCAAAAAGACAATGAATATTTTGAATATAAAAGACAATGGAGCTCACACTCTGTATAACTTTCCCAGACATAAATATATATTTTTGGAAAACCAATTAAAAATTTTGCTGACGTCAGCATTTTTTCGGAAAAAATTATCATTTTTTACCTCATTTTCAATCGGCTATATCTCAGAAACAAAACAAGATTTTTTGATTCTGTTTTCACATTTAGAGTGTGAAATGATGTGCCTTTTATTTTTTTTTATTTTTAATTAATTAATATAAATTTCTTATGAATAGTATATACATTATAATAACAATAAAATATATTATAAAAGGTGTTAAAATATTTGGCACATTTTTTGCAAGAAACAAAAAAGAACAAAGAGACTGAATAAAAATCTTATGCAAAAGATTGCTACAGACTATGGAAAGACTACTTCGAGAACATTTTGGAAAATAACGCTTGTAAAAAATAAATAAATAAATAAATAAAATAAAAGAATAAAAATAAATAAATAAACTAAGAATCGCATTTTGATGCATCAAAAGCTATATCAAAGTCGTCAATTCCTTTGATTACATGATGGATGGTCATTAATAATTGGCACAACGGGAGATTTATTTGTTTATTTGTTTATTTGTTCCACTCGCGATAACATGCAGGGGTGACATTCAGTCCTCTACAGCATAACGTATGTCGAAAATCCAACTGGGGGACGGGGTATTCGAGTTTATGCCAGTAGGGAGCGAGGTATTTTCGAGAGTAGCACTTCTTAAGTTCGGTTGGAATAAGCATTAAAAAATCCTTCTCAGTAAAGGCTACTATCAACAATTCGTGAATTTTTGGAAATTCGCCAAAGTTTCTTCCCATTTAACCCCATTTAGTATTTGGGGCTCTGAATGTATGGGGGAGATGGCACTTTGTGTCCGCACTCCATAACTTTTGATGGCAACATGCTATAGTATTGAAGCTTTCCAGAGCGTTAGTTAAAGACAATAGTAACTTTTGGGCATAATTATTTAATGCTTATGATGACGTCATCAGGACCAAAACAGGTGGTGCAAAGATTTATTAGGCATAAATAATAAGAAAATAATCGGTCAAAAGTTTGGTTGCTAAGGGAAAATTATTTCCTAATTTCTATCAATAGGCTGTCTATAATTTCTTTCTACGCGTGTCCTTTCGTTTTTCTGAAGTGGAAAACGGCCTTAACTCTATATCTACCAGGCTCTTAGAATTTCTATAATTTCTGAACGATTCATGGTTGTTCTTTTAAACTTTGCATACATATAGTCCATTATATATTGCACATTTTAGCTTCTTTTTTTTTTTGCTGAGATCAGAATTTATGTTGATGACGTCATTAAAATTAGCTTATATAGAAAAATGTCACGATTTTAGGCTATTGTTTCTATTTTTTGTTAGGCGAATTATTTTTTGTCGAAACTTTCTACATACGTATTCCATAAAAGAAGATACTTTGTCATGTCAAAAATACATTTCTGACGGCAATAAATATTGCTAATGGCTACACCCACCCAGTACCAAATTTGTGGTCATCATGGCAACAACGTAAAATTACACCATTTTTTAGTTTCAGAATTATAATAGTAGATAAATTTTTGGAAAACTTCAGATCAAAAAGATCATTATAAAAGGAGGTAGCTATAACCAAATAATTGAGATGGAGGGCTCTTTGAACCCTCTCCCCTCCTCCTCAGTAAAAATAGTGTTAACCATCTTCGTAGGGAAAGTATGTGTTATGCTTGAATTAAAATATGTTTTGATTAATATAGAATGGTGAGTTCGAAAGACAATCCGTTTTGCGCTGACTAAGAACAAATATTTGTAAATTGTAATTGTGAAGAATAATGTTTTTTAATCAATACAATCAAATTCAATACGTGTTGTGATATAACCATTATTCTTTTCATATCTTCCTAACAATATCCAGAATAGAAAACTACATGCATGGAGTATATTGGTATATTGGTCGGATCTGGACGTATATTGGTCGGATCTGGCTGGAGCGCAGTATATCGTATAATAAATACATAATTACAGAAACTACAAGAAAATGACAAGTACGTTATCAGCAACTGGGTTAAAAATTTTCTCGTTACCCTCCGCCAAATGTGAGTTGCACTTTTGTGCCAGTTTTCAATGAAAGAAAACCGTGAAGATGATAACCTCCGACTGTAACTTTCTTCAGTGCTTCCGATGCTGTTGTTGCGATGTTTGCAAACTTTGTCCGGTTGAAACAGAAAAATACATAAAATAAAACAGAAAATACAATATATTAATTAATGCTATTACCTATAATTGCGTAAGTTTACGATGCCAAAGCGCTACTGATGACCGAGGAATATTTTCCGGCAATGACTCTTCATTTATACGATTGTAATGCGCATGCGCATTTACCAAAATGCATTGTAGTGCAGAATCTGAAAAGAAACTACGTTCCCAACTTATCTACGATCGTCGGAAACGACGCTTCATATTGTATCAGTAATTGAAATTTTAAAATATCTATGATGTTGACCCTATTTCTACCAGAGAAGTGAGCTTAATGAGCACCCCCTCCCCCTTTCCCCCTTATTTTTTGTAACAACTCCTTTAATGTTGTTTTTTTAGATGAGATTTTGTGATTTTTCCTAAAATTTATCTTATAATTCCGAAAAACAAATTTTAAGTTTTACGTGGTTGCCATGGTGATCTCAAATTTGGTACTAGGTGCAACCAAAAAAAAAACCTCTTGTCATCAGCAAAATTTACTGGTGTCAGCAAAAAAAATGAGACAAGGTAGTATCTTATTTTATGAAACATGTACAAAGTTTCAACACAAAGCAATACACCTAACAAGAACTACAATCGTGGACGTAAATTATGATAAAACACAAAGTCTAATATTCCATTGTCCTTTCCTCTCTCAAATACCCCTTCCCCCCAATCTCAATGTTGATCTTCATATTTGCTGTGTACATACAGAAAATCAACATTGAAGGTGGGGGGAGGGGAAAACCTTGAGATTTTTATTCGATAATTTATGTCCAAGATTGTATAGATCATACCCAAAAACCATGAAATTGTGCTAGTTAAGCTAATTTTGAAGCTCATCCATCAACTATTCAGAAATTACAGAGGTAATACGGAACCCTCCAAAGGCCTTGTAGATATAGGGTTAACACATACATTAGAAATTGGACATTTTAATTTCAAATTTATAGAAAGTTGATTCTAAGCAGTATGTTTTAGATGGCTTTGAGTTAAATTATATGAAACAGATACTCACATTTATTTTTGGTTCAAAGTAACGTCATAGGTCATAGGACTCCGAAAGCGCTAGATAGTACCACAAATTTTTACCTATTATTTGGACATTTTATAATTTTTTCTATGAAAAAAGTGCGATTTAGAAAATTAGAATGTGTGATTTCGAGAGCTTTTAGATTCTTTATGATTATTAAATATCGGGACAGAACCAATATTTCTACAATTTTAGCCATATTATAGTTTTATATGGCAAATGTGTGTTTTATTTAATTTTTAGATTTTCTTATGAAAACGCGGGATAAAACCATGTTTTTTTAATTTTAGGACATTTTATAATTTTTTCTATGAAAAAGTGTGATTTAGAATTGATTTAGATTTTACAAGAAAAAAAAAGCGTGATTTAGAGACTTTTTAGATTTTCTTATGAAAACGCGGGATAAAACCATATTTTTTGATTTTAGGACATTTTATAATATTTTCTATAAAAAAGTGTGATTTAGAAACTGTTTAGATTATACAAAAAAAAAGCGTGATTTAGAGACTTTTTAGATTTTTTTATGAAAACGCGGGATAAAACCATATTTTTTTAATTTTAGGACATTTTATAATATTTTCTATGAAAAAGTGTGATTTAGAATTGATTTAGATTTTACAAGAAAAAAAGCGTGATTTAGAGACTTTTTAGCTTTTCCAAAGATGCAGGATATAACCATAATTTTTTTAGTTTCTGGGCATTTTATAATATTTTCTATGAAAGTTTGATTTAGACATTGTTTAGAAGTTATAAGAAAAAAAAACGTGATTTAGAGACTTTTTGGATTTTCTGCGAAATTTTCCGCCTAATGTAAATACACCTTTAGCGGAAACAAGTCGACTAAAATTCCTTAGTAAATATTCCTTACAACTGTGGAAAGTGTATTCCTTTAGGGAAGCATAGTAACAAGAAATAGACTATGATAAAAGCGAAACGTGGTCAATAACCAAAAGCACCGAGAAGATGATAGATGGAACCTACACGAGGATGCTGCAAACAGCACTGAATATTTCTTGGAGAGGTCACATTACAAATGAAGAGCTGTATGGGTCTCTTCCAAAGCGCACCAAAAAGATCAGAGAGAGACGTATGAGGCTTGCTGGACATTGTTGCAGACACGATAAAGAAGAGGCATCGAAATTGATACTATGGAAACCTCAACATGGGAAAACAAAAACAGGCAAGCGTACATTGATACTCTGCTTGACGACACGGAGCTAGCAACTGCTAGTAAAATCAAGACAGCGATGCTGGACAGAAATGGCTGGAGAAAAAGGATTTATATGGTTCAAGCTGGCACTCGACCAAAGTAAAAGCAAAGTAGCTCGCAACTATAGCTATGTGTGATCATGTAGGAATTTACCAAAAAATTTAATAATTAATTTCGCCACAAAAAGCCTATATATACAGTGAAGTAATATCATTATAGCTGCCGCTGTTAAGACTGTAAATCCAACCTCGTTCCCAGGGTTTATTGCCTTTTTGAATTACGGAGTGTGGCTTTCCGTATTTCGAAAGAAAAAGCGGGAAGCCTTGGGAACAAGAATTTCTGCTATTTAAAATATCTTACGCGTCATAGCATGGAAAGAAAACGTAGCTACTTCAGTCCATCTAACGATGAAAGCTTGTTTATTGAAGGAGGTTATTTTCTTACATATTTTAAAAATCTGCATCATAATTTTGTGACTTTTTGCCTCCTGAATCTTCTAATACCCTCACCATGCTAACGAAGGGTTAACTTGTTACATACACGGTGCCATGGCAAATTACATACTAAATTGTCCCGGAGCATATAAGTATACATACTTTTAAAATGACATAAATCACATAAATAAGGCCTGGACGGGCAAAAGCTTGTTCAAAGTCCGCAGTAAAGACGTCAAGCGACGTTGTTCTAGCGTCTTTACTGAAGACTTTGAGCTAGTCTTTGTGTACTGGGTATTGTTTAAAGAACATTTTCCTTTTGAAATATAGAAAGTTTCTTTCTTTACCTCTATCTATATTTTGAAAAGGATAGAAATAGAAATCCTGAGGCCTGGGAATGAGGTTAGAACGTTTTCTGTTTCTATTATTGGTAACCAACCAAATGATCTTCGATACATTCTCTCTCCTCCGCAGAGTCTTACGCGCGCCCGAAAAAAACAGCATGCACCCGATAAAAAATAATCAGCGGTGGAGCACGCTTACAATAAAAAAACATATTTTTCCTTCCGTGCGCTCAGCCAAGCCCTGGGAACGAGATTGCGCGCCCAGCCTCTGCGGAGCAGTAGGACCCGTAATATATCCGCATATGGATTGTTTATTACCATGTATAGCAATTTCCTGCCGCCCCCTCCCCCCACATCTTATGAACGTTATAGAGGTGTGTCTTTAATGTTTCTAAAAAAATCGGAAGATAAAATAGGAATCAGACGAAATCGGAATTACCGCATGGAACTCAAATCAGTAACATTTTTTTCTTAACCCATTTTTTTATCCCGAGTTTTTTCCTCCCGTTCTCTCTTCATAGAGCTGCCTGGGTACCGAGAGGTCTACATCTAGACTACTATAAACAATCAATTACATATATGCCATAACAGGTACCGCTTAACCTTAATTGATACCGCAAGTATAAATCAAATATGTATAAGACGGGGTTTAGTTTTATCGAGTCCAGGGGGTAACTATATTTATAATTTATGATTAAGAATAAAATCTTTCTCCATTACAATAGATTTTATCAAAACTTATATGATCTTATTAATTAATAGTTTGATTTACCCAATTTCGTTTCCAGGCTATTTCTATGTGTTTATATTACTAGGCATCTGAAAAAACATAAATCCCTGAGAACGAAGTTGTAAAAGTCATGTATTTAAATCGTTTTTGTCAATCTTTCTCAATAGACTAACAGTGAGCACCCAGTGAGCAAAAACTTGTTCAAAGTCCACAGTAAAGACGCAAGAACAACGTCTTTGACATTGTTCTAGCGTCTTTACTGCTGACTTTGAACAAGTTTCTGCCCATTGGTTTTATAAAATTTGAAATGAAAAACCTGAGACTAGAAATCTATAAGAGAATTATCGTTCGTGTATGAAGCCTTATATACAGCATAGAAATATTTCCTACAAAAAGGCTGCTGAATACAAACACGTACAACTCCATATAAGGAATGTATATTGCCATATTATATGGTAATACACAGTCCGTATACGGAGTAATAATAGTCCGTATCCAGTAGTCTTTCATGCTGTGTTTATATAAAGATTTTTCTATGGACAAAAGCTCGCTCCAAGTCCGCAATAAAGTCGCTGGAGCAACGTTGTTCTAGCATCTTTATTGCGGACTTTGGACAAGTTTTTTTTCACTGGAATATAAAGATTTTCTATCTTTTTTTTAATTAAGGTTATTAAAAATATAATGGTAGGAACAAATTGTTTGTGAAAAATCTCAATAAAAAGTTTGATTATAAAGAAGAGATTTGTACAATTATATGATCGCCAAAACAATTTGTAATTGTACGCCTATGTATCAAATCCGTTATTTTATGTGTTTGCGTATCTTATTTCCGATTTCACAAACTCTATATGATTAATTCTGAACAAGGAAGAAGGATACATTTGTATACGAATAATTCATATCGTGCAAGTTAAAAAGAGAGTTATATACTTTGAATTTCCGAGATTTGTGTAGAAACAAGTTGAAATAACAAGAGATATTGTCACATTTGCAACCAATAATTTGTTAAAAGGAGAAACGTTTATAATAACCGACACTTTACAGATGAAATAAACTAAACGTATTATCTCACGTAACTAAAGCTCAGTATCCCATGTTGGAAATCATAATATAACTTGGAAAGGAACAACGCTTATTTTATAAGGATTGATATTCACAAAGTTAGCAAACATACTACAATATTAACACACAATTACGCAGTTTGCAAACATTTTATTAATAAGCGAACCAAGTATTAATAAATCCAGTATTATAGCAAGTTTACCATTGGAAGTATGGATGATTCCGTAAGTCTTACAAGTGAAGAACAACAACAACAACAACGCCATGGAGTTTTAAAAAGTATGCTAACAATTGATCTTTCCTATATTACTAACAGTTGGTTGGGTCGTGTAAAACTTCTCCAATTAATATGTGTAACAATGGCTGGTTGCATTTTACCAAGCGCAATTGGTGTATTTTTTACACGATTCTCTTTTTATACTTTTGTTGTATGGACAAGTTTTATGTATATTACAGTGGATTTAGTTTTACACGTTACAAGTTTATGGCAACGGTTACCAAGGTTATGTCGAATGTCGGATATTTGGATTTATCCTGTCTTAATAGGCGCATTAGCTTTTTTAATAAGCAGTAGTCTAGTTTTATCTGTTGCAGACATGTTCCACGGTTCAAGAGGTACAAGATGTGGTGTTTCAGGGGCCTTTGGGTTGATTACAATGATGCTCTTCCTTGTAGAGGCTTTTTTGCACTATCGAAATCAGAATGTAAATAATAATACGGATGAGGAACAACCATCACTTGGAGGGACAATGATATCGATGCCAGTTAGTAGAAATACTGATCAACCACCTGCTTATAGTTCTACACCACGTCATGCTGAACCAACAGGATCGTATTAAGTATCACCTTCAATCCCAGTACTTTTTCTCTCTTAACATGTAAATCGGTGAGAACGGTCGTGATTATGTATGGGAGAAGACCTGGGCTGAAGAGGTTTATTGAGGAGAATTTATGTAGATCGCAACGTCAAACCAATGTCGAGAAAACGTTCAACGTCAAACCAATGTCGAGAAGACGTTGTTTTGTAGTCATAAATTATAATTATAGTACACTATGTCAAAAAATACATCTTTTCGACACTGATTAGATATTGCAAGCCTGAATATAAATGCCAAATATTACCTGTGGAGGAGTGTTTTTTTCACTACAGTGCTCATCCACAAGTGATGTCCGACAGTTATATTCAGGCTTGTCGCATGTGCGCTTGATATAGATAAACTATTAACAATTGGACAACCGAAGAAGTAGATCTTTATAGAAATGGCCGCTGTAAATTTCATTATTAACGTAACATTCACATAGTTTTTTGTTTTGATTTTTTTGGACAAGTTGTATTTTGTAGCACTTCCCCAGTGGTCAAAACTTGTTCAAAGTTGCCAGTAAAGACGCTAGAACAACGTTAAAAACATTTTTCTAGCGATTTTACTACGGACTTTGAATAAGTATTTACTTACTGGGTTAGAACTGTTTTAATATAATTTGCGATAATAGAAACATAATGTGATATCCACCCACCCTCGTTCCCTGGGATTGTTTTCTCTTGACGACGTCAAGATAGAAGAAGCCCTGGAACGAGGTTGTGATATTCACTCTGCTTCCGAATATTGGTACAATTTAATCTTTCCTACCGGTCAAAACCTCCTGAAATTCAAACTTTTATCACAGAAATTCTCCTTTAATACTTGTGTTTAAGGGGGGTTATATTTTATTAGAATATATAAAACTTATTTTCAAACTAAGTTTGCAAATTTTACCGCCGGAAATACAAAAAAAGAAGTAAACAATGATTGTCAAAATAGTGCAGACACGAGTGATCAATAGGAAATAGTTTATAACATTATGACAGCCATGGTAATTATCAATTTTCAGGCTCATTTGTTCAGGAAATTTATTAAAACCACCAGGTGAAAATGCTAAGTATACAAAAACAGCAAGCTCGTCCCCGGCCCCTTTTGACCTTTTTGTTTATATTTCTCGGATCTTGGTATGAGAATTTTTTTAAAAAAGTCAAAAGGGGCTAGGGACGAGCTTGCAAAAACAGAGTATAATTTGTAGGCATTTAGGTATTCCTTATACCAGGTATTATTTCGCATTATTAAATCCCAAACTCAACCTCGTTTCCGTGTTCGAAAAGGCAAGAAGCCCTGGGAACGAGGTTGTCCCAAACTCTGAAGTGTGCGCAAATTACAGTAAAAATCTACTAGCCTATTAGTTTATACTAGTCTACTAGTAAAAATCAGCAAATGAACTCTTTTGTTAGAACCTCATTTCTAGGGTTTCTTTTCGCTTTTTTAAAGAGAGGACGGCACCGTCCTGGGAATGAGGTTGCCTTGATTACGATCTTAACCTCCTAATAATTTAAATTCAATTATAGAAATTCTCCTTTAAATTATCGTTTCAGGGGGTTACATTATCAAAAACACACACACACACTTGAATTGTGCAAATACTAGCTACCCCCTAAACATTGTGAAGGTGAACAAGCAAATGTCTGTTAAAACATTGTAAATACGGGTGTTCGTCCCAAAAGACTTAAAACCTCCACAGTAAACTTGTTCAAAGTATTTTTTTTTACTTCAATCTCATGAGCAAAAACTTGTTCAAAGTCTGCAGTAAAGATGCTAGAACAACGTCGTTCGAAGTTGTTCTAGCGTCTTTACAGTAGACTTTGAACAAGTTTTTGCTCACTGGAATATATATTTTATATTGTACGTACCATAATTTTCTTTATTGGTACGGATTAGAAAGAGAAAATAAATTCAACATAACATTTAACTCTTCGTTAGTATGGTGGGATACCCCCGGAAATTTGTTAATTCATGGAAAGGTATTAGAAGATTCAAGAGGCAAACAGACACATAAGTATGATGCAGATTTTTAGAATATGTAAGAAAATAACCTCCTGAATAATAATTTTTGTTATGTATGTTACTTTCACATCAAAATGAATCAGGGGGTTCACACCATACTAATAAAGGGTTAAAAAGTTTTACGACGTCGTTCTAACATCTTTACTGCTTCTTTGAACAAATATTTGCCCATAGGGTCCTTTTCATTCTTTATAAATGCCATATATAATAGATGTTACATAGAAAACGCCGTTGTCATAGCAACATTCAATAAAATTATCATTTGCGACATCCCATAATCCTCTACTAGTCAATCTTATTGCTTGATTTTTTGATTCTATAATTGACACTAAACAAATCAGTCTATATCGTAAAGGGTACAAGTGTTTTACTTTAGTCTTTATAAGGTCTGCGACCAGAGAACAATAATGTTTCGATTCATCGGTCTCGTATATTTTTCCTTCGAATGTTTTTCGTATTGTATCTGACATTATTTTCTTTATTGGTACGGACTAGAAAAATAAAAATCAATGCTTTATAAACAATTTGAAACGGTTTAGTATTACAAGTTGAGACTCTGCGAGGGAAGATTGGATGAATAAATTTATGTTAACAATCTGACAATTGATGAGTTTCTCTATTGCGAAGAAAATAAGCTATTATAATATTGTTAGGGACCATCTCAAAATTTTGCTCTAAAACCAACTTTTTTGGTAAGGTCAAATCAACTAAAATTGACAAAATTCGACCAAAATTAATCTACACAGAAGTGTGTTAGGTCAACAGACGAAGAAACCAATCCACTACAAGATCGTTGACTCTGTACTCTCCTACGTAGATTTTATTTTTGAGATAATGTTGCTGGCCAGAATTGTGATTGATGATTTTACTATCCGAATATACCGTAAAATCCGGTTGTAAGCCCACCTGCTGTATAAGCTCACCCATTTTACATACGCTTTTTACACCCAACAATCATTGAATTAAATTATGAGACATTTTGCGAATTTTGACGAATTACCAACATTTGGCGAATTATCGACATTTTGATGAATTATCGAGATTTATCTCGTTCCTAGTTCAAGGTCCGCAGTAAACACGCTCCTTACTGCTGACTTAGAAATTTGTTTTACCAACCGGTTTGATTTATCGAATAGACTTAAGAAGATCATTTTGCAAACGCGACAAATTATATTGTTCCAAGCAGCTTAGTACCCAGGCTCTTAGAACAAATTCGAATTTTCGCACAATTTGTCTTATTTAAAAAGTCTCCAATATTTATTGTACGATCCATTTAAAGAAATTCAGAACTAAAATTCAAGCCTGAATATAGCTGCCGGAAATCACCTGTGGAGAAGTGATTTTTGAGTATAATGTTCAGCTTACAAGCTGAACACTATACTCAAAG
This sequence comes from Neoturris breviconis, assembly GCA_032360805.1. NCBI lineage: Eukaryota > Metazoa > Cnidaria > Hydrozoa > Anthoathecata > Pandeidae > Neoturris > Neoturris breviconis. The sequence goes on from JAULBZ010000778.1 coordinate 20,214, forward strand.
AACACTCCTCCACAGGTGATGTACGGAATTTATATTCAAAACTAAAATCATTTTAGAAAAAAATCTTATTTTTTTCACTCTTTAATTTTTGTCGAGAAGAGAGGTAACTTATATACGGCAATGAACTTTGTGTTTTTTATGATTCACACCCAGATATCATCAATCTTCTCTATAATCTCGCAAAGTGGCGCTGACCATTTAAAGAGACCTGCGATTTTGTTGGGATAAATGCGAATTAGCGTATTTAACCGGACCGATTTTCGAAATGAAGAGAAATTGGATAAATAATTAAGAAATTAATATATATAAGTCCAAATGGAAGATAAATTTTTTAGTAACATTTATTCCCTAAAAAATGTCTTTTCATAAAGATCATTTTACTGATGTAAGTAAGTATTGGATTTCGTCTCCAAACTTTGAACTAAACAACGAGGCGTTGTAGAGCTTGTCGAGAGCATCGTCCAATTTAACACCGGATCGTAATGCAAACTGAACCTTAAAAACAATACTTTGCGAAAATTTAAAACAATTCGAAACCTAACATTCGATTTTTGCTCGAAAACGCGAAATCTCGCTGAGGGTTTTGGGAAATGTTAGAGATAACGAGAGAAAATCGGCCACGGGACCCGAAAACTTGTTTGAGCCAAAAGTTCGAGATATCGAAATTTGAGACACCGAGAGTTTTTTGGTCCAAATGAGGGCGTAATGACCAAGTGACCGGAGGATTTGTTCGAGATAGAGCTAAGTTCGAGATAACGAGTATTCGAGATATGGAGAGTGTACTGTACTCACATCTAATGTACCGCAGTCTTTATTCTTTTTGCTCTTGTTTTTTGAATTTCTCCCTTTTTTCGCCTTTACTGTTACATTTTGTAAGGCAGCTCTACTGTTGGTATTGAATGTCGGGTATGGAGTTCCGGGAGGATTCCAATCACCAGTTAGTACTGGACATCTTGCTTTTGCGTCAGAAAGATTGTTTGTTTGTTGTACGATTTTATTTGCTTCCATAACACTCATGACTGGACTTTTACTTTTTGGACTTCTACAAGGACTTTGATCACGATTATTTTTGTTCTTTTTCGTCGATGGAGCTGTGTTTATGTTTGTTATTTTCAAGAACTCGCTTTCAAGTATATTTTCTTCTAAAACTGATTCTAAGATATTAATGATACGCTTTGAATTTGTTGGCTCATCGTAGTGAGTTATCTGAAAATGAAGAAGAACATATGACCAACCTCGATCCCAGCGCTTCTTTTCTTTTAGAAGTCAAGAGAGAAGAAGCCCTGGGATCGAGGTGTGCGTTTGGCTTCTGGAAATTAAGGAATTTTATGCACATACTATTTAATTAGTTCGAACTCTCAGAATACCAGGAATTTGGTTCGTAATAATGAAGGAATTTACGTTAACGAAAATCCAAGGAACTTTATAGACCTATTCACAAATACAAGGAAATGAGGTGTTGCCTGCTCAAAGTAGAACTTGTTGCAATGCAATAACTTCCTTCTCGTGCGGGGATTTGTTAAGAAAACGATTATAAATGAGATTAAAGGTAAAATATGTAAACGTAGCTTTTCAACGTTAAACGTTTTTGTCAACTGCTATAAATGCTTTGCTTTTGAATTAAATTTTCAGAAGAGTAAACAAAATTTTCAAAACTAAATTTTCTCTACCATATAGACAAAAATTCCATGACGTCACAAAAACATTAATTTGGAAAAGGTGTATTGTATTTTATCTTAACAATTTATATTCTTTGACACCAGGCTGGACAATCAGGCCTGAATATAACTGCCGGACATCACCTGTCCGCTATAAGTCTTTTGATTTGAACATCTCCGCCAAGAAAAAACATATTTTATGTCCCGTTCACTGGCCCGCGTATATCACATAGGGTGAAGGAGCTGCTTTCTCACCCGGGAATTATAGCGCTCTGTTGAAAACTAACGCCTAGCGTCTTCACTGAAGACTTTGAAAAGTTTTTTTTGTCCACTAAACATAACTGCCGGACATCAGGTTTGAAGCTGAACACTATACTCAAAACAACACTCCTCCACAGGTAATATCCGGCAGTTGTGTTCTGGCTTGGATATCAATTTACCTCAAAATGGCCATAATCTTTTTCCGTGTTGCTTGGTGCAAACATACTTGAAATATTAGAATTGTTGTTATTTGTGTTAACCGCAGAGCGATCTTTTATATTCTTTATGTTAACTAAAGATCGATCTTTTTTCTTAATGTTTTCTTTTGCACCTTTCTCTACTCTTTTCCTTTCCTTTTCACCTTCGTTTCTCGCTTCTTTTTCATCTTCTGTTTCAATTTCACGCCGTTGTTCTTCTTCAACAGCTTTATCCTCTTCTCTTTCCACTCGTTCCTTCACTTCCTTTTCATCTGCTTTTCTCTCTTTCTTTCCAATTTCTTTTCGCACTTTCTCTTCGTGTCTTTTATTCCTTTTGCAATCAAATTCTATTTCACTAACGTTTTCTGTAAGTGCTAATATTTTCTCAATATAATCAGGCTCCTTCTTGGCTTCAGTTTCTTCGGATTCAGAATCAGAGACTTCGATGTAAACAGGAGTTTTTGAATCATCGGGATTGGTATATACCGGTACCTCTGCATTGACTGCTATAAGCTTTTTATACACGGGGGGTTCATCAGTACAAAGAACATTCGCCGAATCTAAATGTCAATATGAAGAAATTTAATGGAATGCTATTACATATTTAAGTCGCGTATGGTCTCCCAGTCTGCAAGAACATATTCCAAGTATGCAGTAAAAACGCTAGAACAAGGTTGAACACAGCCTTGAACAAGGTTTCAACTGGAAGGTTTTACTCGCTGGTTATTTCAGTGGTAATAGCTAGTAAACATAGATGATAATTCTCTTGGGCAAAAACTTGTTCAGACTTAGCAGTAAAGATACTAAGCGTCTTTACTGCGGACTATGAACAAATTTTGGTCCACTGGGGTACGTCTTTATATGGCCTCGGAAGAGTATTTGCATTTTTGTCGTTGGAAGATAAACGGACACGATCTCTTATACCCTTGCGTCTTACAGTATTTCCTAAAATAAGCGATACTAATGCTATAGATTCGTGAAATAAAATTGGGGTAGGGTAGTGGTAGCTTTTTTGAGAAAATTGGCAATACACAGTCCGAATACGGGACCGTATTCGGTATGCTTTCACGCTGTTTTACACACAAATATTTCAAATTGCTCAAACTGAATATATGAAGACCTCTCTAAGCATTTATTTTATAGGTTTCTAACAGTTAAAAATTTGATAATCTCCGATAAAATTAATCTGCAATGAAGAGAACTTTGAAGGAGGGTGTAAGGTCAACTAGCTTGTAATTGATTGGTTTCTTCCGTACGAAGAAACCAATCTATTGCAAGATCGCTGACTCAGTATTCTTCTCAATTTATCTCACTTTAGAAATGAGCCATAATAATCTAACGTACTGAAATCATTGCCAACCCATGATGATAAAGCCATTTCTACCAAAACAACACAACACAGGAAAGAACGATACAACTATATCCCTTTTGATAAAGTTCTTCTACTTATTCTATTTCAATCTTATTCGTTTTATTTAAACGTTTCTTAACTTTTTAAGAGCATGTTTTATATATAACATACTGAGCAACAAAAATATGTTGGTTAGCAAGAAAAGTAAATACACAATAAAAAAAATAATTATAAATGAAAGTTAAATGTTTGTTTTGAATTCATATACTTGAGAAAAACTCGTGTGAAATAAGGGCTGGTAAACATTTGCGTAATGATGATATTAAAAGACTACTTCTATTTGCTACCAAATGTATGTGTATAAACCAATATATGGATAATATGATATTAAAGACCTAATAGAAACCACCTTATTAACCCAAACAATATTTTGACTTTATTAAATTTTGATTGATATAAAAAAACAGCTTCTAAGCACTCCAGTGGGCAAAAACTTGTTCAAAGTCTGTAACGTTATACGTTATATGTTTTCAATGTTATTCAAGCGCGTTTACTGCATACTTTGAACAAGTCTTTGTCCACTGGATAATTGGTGGGTTTCTTTTTTACAACGAAGCTAACCGATTGCAAGATTGTGAATCTCTTCCCAGTGGGCAAAATCCCACAGATGTTAGAACAGCAACGTTGTTCAAGTGTATTTACTGTGGAATTTGAACAAATTTTTGCCTACAGACCTTTATTTATAGATACCAATTAAAGTCACGTAATCACCCTATTTTGGTCAAAATTCTAAATAAATAACATGAAAGTAACACATTCTGAAGATTTCATTCTTTAAAGACAACTATTGGTGGAGATACATGTGATTAAAGTTTTTTTTTTTTTTTATGCTAACTGTGTGACAGCCATATTGTTTGGCCAAACTTCTTTGCTTTTCTGGATGATTACATGAAGTTTTAGTTAGTTTTTGATAAAATAATTGCTTATTGGACCCACTTCCTGTTATTTATAAATTCTAAAATTTCCAGAGTGTGATCAGCAATTGCCAATAGTGAACTGGATATAGATTTTAGAATTTTGACAAAATAGGGGGATTATGCGACTTTAACAGGTATTTGAATGTTCATGAGTTATTTAATGCTGAATTATTCTGTTGGTTCTGTTGACTGTTTAAATAGGGATCCTGATAATAATGAAATCAGCAATCAAAAAAAGAAGAATCCACATAGTCGCCAAATCTTTGAAAATGCACCTTCTTCAGAAATTAAAAACTATCCGAGTTTAAGAATATAGAAAAACAATTAAGCAGCTTATAATTTCAGAATAAATTCAAAACAGCTGATATTGAAAATGCCCTCAAAAATCTCAAAGTATATGATAAAAAAATGAAATGTAATTACAAAACAGCAAGCTGCAATGATCAAACTTGTCTTAAGACAGTGACATTGTTCCCTTGTGGAACAAGCCTTATGCTTTGATGAACAAAGATATTGAGTTTTATAGAATCTGCTGCTAGGACTGTTTCCTTTTCTTATTGGTTGATAGGAACTTTTGTTTCAGATCAAGCCGCAAACATGACTTCTAGAGTTACTCAGCCCGCGTTCACGGTTCCCATCTTTCGGTCTTTAAAAAAAATTATTGAAGTTGATACTTGGTCTAATGTATATTCTCCAATAAACAAACGCATACTAGAAAAGAGTTTATTAGTTCATGTTTTATTAGACAGAATATTTGTTAGAGGGGACATTTATTACAGGTATTTAAAGCCAATGATTTTATTGGCTACGACGAGTTTAATAAATGGCTCTATCTATAGCAGCTTTAGATCAAAGGAAATACACGACCTCGAAATGTTGAAAAGATTTCATTGTCCAAATTTCAGCCCAATATTCTTATAAAAGTCCCTATAAAAAAACCGTGTATTCAATTTAAAAATCATCTGCGGAAAGTGGGACAAGTTTTAAATATCACGGATAAGATAAGTATACTCCTCCGTATGATTCCATCTATATCTGGAAAAAAACGCAACATTTAGATTCGAACTTCAATTCTTTAAAGCCAGGTTTCCATCCATCAATTTCAGGCGCGCGATCGACTTTTTGATCAGTAATTTCCATTTATGTTTCATAAAAGCGAGCGACATGCATTTTTATACACATATTTGGCCATCGATCGAAAAGTTAAAAACTGTTTGAACTTTTCATCGCGTGTTGCGAGCAGAATGAACTTTAAAACGATCGCAAGCTAGCCTGTACTACAAACTCGACGTCTGGCGAGAAAACGCGGCGAAGTAGAGGCACTTTTTTGCCGCGGGGGCGGGTCTGCGAAACAGGCTATCGCAAGCCTGAAGTTGATGAATAAAAACCCGGCTTAACATTCAAAACGTTGAGTGCGCTTATCGAAACGATTATATATCGTCAACCGGATGCATGCAAATGGATGCTAACAAACACTGTAGGTAGTCATTTTATTTATTTATTTCAGTAATAGTTTATAATTTCCAACGCTGCAAATTGAAATCATCTAGTTAGCCAACCATGTTGACGTAATATTTTCGTTAACCAAGATTAGATGTAGCTGTATAAATTTAGGATAACATTCAGACGCGTATGACCTCTTGTCAAGTGAACCAAAAATTGTTTTACGACAGCAAGGAGATGAGAGCAAATGAACGGGGTGAGAAATAACCCAGTGGGCACACGACGACGGATCAAAGTTGAAAGAACATCGAAACGTCGTTGCGACGTCGTGTGCCGGCAAAGAGGGGTCTATCTCGGCTTACGTTTACCACAGAAATATTCCTACTCTCTGAAGATAATTGCAAGGGAGTATAATGTGTGTTTTCGGGAAATTTCTTTAGAACTTTTTGAAAACAAGCAGGGCAGTGGATATATGATGTCTTGCATAGCTTTGCGCACAAATCTAACCTGAACATGGAATACTTTTGCAGGAAGAAACTTTCGCGGAAATTTAACCCCGATTTCCGCGAAAGTTTCTTCCGCGAAACACGCGAAAACTGGTCAACCGCGAAAGTTTATTCCCGCGAAATATATCAAATTCTCGAATCCGCGAAAGTTTATTCCGCGAAA
>JAULBZ010000779.1:0-18220 GCA_032360805.1 Neoturris breviconis
TCTGGAAACTAGTGCAAAAAGTGGACATAATGTTAAAAAGGTACGCTCTCTGTTTAAGAAATTAGTGATCGAAATAAGCAAAAATAGTTATCTGTGGAGAAAAGGTATTATGTAATTGAACTTTCAATTGATTGGTCTCTTTGGTACGAAAAAACCAATCAATTCTAAGTTTATTGATGCAGTACTCTTCTACGCAGGTACCCTTTTTATTTATTTCAACATCTGCTATTTCTACTTTAATGTCAAACTTTTGCAGGAAGAAACTTTCGCCATACCCGCAAATGTGTCTTAGCTGGTCCAACCGCGAAAGTTTATTCCCGCGAAAATTTCTTAAATTTTCTAACCGCGAAATTTTCTAAATTAGCACCTAAAGAAGCGAGGAATTCGATGATGAAGGAGCTGCATTTGATAGACTTAAAACCTGTTATTGCAAAAATAACCGTCTTTTCTCTTCTTTTCTCCTAACTCACCGAACACAACATTTTTGCGTTTTTTTACTCCTACGAAAGTTTCTGACATTGAAGTAACCTGATCAGAACAAACCTGAATATAACTTCCGGACATCACCTTTGGATGAGTGCTGTTAAAGATACTCAAAAGTTGATGTTTGTCTTTGTTATCAGAACAAAGCTTGAACATGACTGTCGGACAGTATAAGCAAGTCGATTCATGATGTATATACACAACGAGGGAGTGCAGCACGATGCATGCATTTCTAGTTGGGATTTATTTTTGGGAGGTTATAATACTTTTCAGAGGAATTGGGAACTAGAAATCCAGATCTAAATTTTCATAATTTGGAGTTACACCGCTCGATATGGTCTCGGATGCCTTTTCAGCCGGCAAAAACCTGTTCAAAGTCAGCAAAATAACTTTGGAATAACGTTCTATGAACCGGCTAGGTTAGTTATCGCATTAAGGATGATTTCCACTAGCTAGGCGAAAAGAGCCTTGTGAAATCCAAAAGAAGACATTTCATTGTTTTAAAAGTTGACTTGATTGATTTTTATTGCCCAAGTACAGTATATAATTAGGCTGAAAACTACTCAAAATACACTCCTCCACAGGTGATGTTTGACAATTATATTCAGGCTTGTAATTGTTTTGCATGTCAAATCAGGAAACCGGGAAAATATCGGGTAAAATCAAAGTAATGTATTGACAAGTTAGAAAGCGTACTCTTTTGCTAAAATTACAACCCTTTACATAAATTATGAGACATTTTACTATTTCCGACGGATAATAAATACCACAAGCAAAATATAAATCTGGAAAAGAACCACAAGGAGTTTCTAGAGATTTATCTCGCTGATTTATCGAGAAGAAAAATTTTAAAGTGTTTGTTTACATCTGATTTGATATGTAAGTGTGGATTTCCACTAGGCAAATTCTAAATCTCTAGATTGTCCTTTGTTTCAATGGGAGAAAGGTAAAAGCCTCCGTTGTGGGCGTTCTATCTAAACCTATGGTTAAATTATGAATGAGCTTTTGTAGCACTCTTCCGCGGCGATTATTTACTCTTATTTCGACCGCTGGTACAATCTTGGACATTAAGATGAAGACTTTTTATGCCACAAGCAAAACAAAGACGCGGAATACGACCACAACAAGTCCCTAGAGATTTATCTCAGAGATTTTAAGACGAATTGTGTTGTTCACAGCAGCCTAGTACCCAGGCTTTTTGGAATAAATCTGAATTTTCGTGCCATTTGTCTTGCTAATCAAATTTTAGACTTTTCTACTAGTTGAAATTTCGACTTTATGCAAAAATTTCACTTTGTCTACAGTATTTTTTGTCCAAGATTGTAGCTGATATGATTTAGTGTTCGAAATAAGAGAAAATCATTGCGGAGAAGGGATTTTTGAGCAATCACTGCGGAGAAGGGATTTTTGAGCATTGCTTCAGGCTTTCTAGTCTTAAAGTAATGCTCAAAAATCCCTCCTACACAGTGATTATTTGCTTCCAGCAAATTGTATTGTTTGATGATGTTACTTCTAGCTATTTAAAGACATTGCTACTGCTCTTCAAAACGCTAATAGAGGCAAGGTAGAAGAAACACGAGATCCTGTACATATTATCATTGGACCATCTATACATATTAATAATCCTAGCGAACAATCGAATACTTGTGTTTGTTCAATTACATAAGAGTCGGATTAATATTGGTGAAGGGCGGTGTTATGACAACGAACTGGCAACTGATTGGTTTATTCGTACTGAAACTTGCAAATGAGTGGTTTATTCGTACCGAAGAAACCAATCAAATGCAAGATCATCGACTCACGTTCGATATACCGTAGCGGCACTAATTTTCGCGACTCTCCAAAAACATTACATTTCGCGATAAAGCTCATAATTAACTATTTTGCGGATCTTGGCAAACACTGCGAAATCAGCGAAAATTAATGACGCTTAGGTATACTTATTTCGACGACTTTCATATCCAAAAATCATCCCTCGCGATTTTTGACTTTTGTTATAACAATGGTTGTTGAGAAGGTAAAAAGCAGGGCTCGAAATAACTGCCGGTCATCACTGTGGAGGAGAGATTTTTCAGTATATTTTCAGCCAACTTGGCTGAAAATATTCTGAAACATCTCTCCTCCACAGTGATGACTGGCTGTTATTTCGAGCCCTGAAAAAGAGAAAGTACATTGCTGGTTTCTGTTTTTGGATGCAAATTTTTTTAGTAGCACAAACATCTGATATATTTACTTTTTTACTTGAGTTCGAAAGCCTGTTTTCCACTACACTTTTTTATATATAAGCAACCATTTTATAAACAACCAACACTCACACAGTAAAAAGTTAAACAACGTTTAGTACTCAATCAGTCATTAGCAACTTCATAAGATGCAATTTTATATTTTTACATTTGTATGTCGATTTGGAGTCGATTTGGAGTCGATCTTTCAAAAGTGAATAAACATCGAAACATTTAGCAACTGTTAAGCAACTTTTAGTACTAAAATTTCAGATTATCCTAAGCAACATTCAGTACTGGGACCTGACTATAGTTGCTTATTTAAAAAAAGTGTCTCAACTTCTATATTTTCCCATTGGAAAACAAATTTGATTTCCTGGGAATATATTAGTACGTGGAAACCAGACTTAACACGCGTTATTTTTTTATTTGAATTTTGTATTTTATATGTTCATTTTTTATGACAAGTATGAAGTCTCATGTTTTTTGTCTGTTTTAACGTAATGTGTAACCCTGGTTTGAAGAGGATGATCGTACATGTACACAGTTTTTAATTCTAAGTGCTAACGTTATTTGGCTGACTTTGAACAGGTTTTTGCCGGCTGGGTTATTACAATGACAGTTTTGATATCTACTTACCACAAGTACAATTAAAGCAGTATTCTATAAGTATCGCTCACCTAGTAGAGGGGGGTGGTAGAGATGGCCAACTTTGTAAAAGTCATCGAGTTGAGAATCTTTCGTTCTCGTGACGGATGGTGTGAAGGTATATCAATGATAATGCTGTGAAGATTAATTAAGGCTGTGTAGGGATTTATGTTCAAAGAACGTTGTTCTAACGTTATTTTGCTGACTTTGAACAGGTTTTGGCTAACTGGGTTTATTTAGCATTCTTTCTTACTGTGAATAAGAATATCCTTATTTGATAGAGCATTTTCTCAAGCGTTCCAACTATATCAATTTTAATGACCAGATTCGATTGAAATACTATTATGAAACATGGCAACACACACATATACAAGTCTGATTACTTTTTACGTTTGATATATTTTTATATACTATAGTATAACATATAATACATATTACATATACTTTTTTGTCACCAAATTTATTTACAAACACAAATACTTACGTACCGATGCATGGTATATAATCGTAAAAAAAGTAAAAAGCGATAACTATGCTTCACTTGGCTTGGTCAACTCAAAACGGAGAAGCGTTCTTCTCTGTTACTCCAACTTGTCTAAAGTAGTTGACGGTCTCTGAGAAATATATGGCAACGGTATTACGAAAGAAAATGCTTTCAACACGAGATCAATCTCATGGAGAAATCAAGCAGATGACATACTTGAAAATGTTATCAATCATAATGTTGTTATCAAATAATATTCTCTTGTTGGGACCAAATATTTTAACTAGACTGTTGAAGTGTTTTGAATGAAATGCCATCATAAAACTACACATGCATCGGTACCAATATAAACACATACACGACACAAACGTAAACTCAAATTTAAAATAAAAATACAATAATAAATACGTTAATAATAATAAATACTGTGAATAGATAAATTGTTTTTTCAGCATAGTTTAAAACTAAGCTACACTGGCGGCAAGTTTCCAAGAGACAAATTTCTTCCATGATGGGTGCAGTGTTTTCGGTGGCATTAATATCGGCTGTTGACGTTGCGATGTCTTGGAATTATCCGTCATCATTCCAGTAGAAATTTTTGTAGTTGGGTCGGCGGTAAATGTAGCACTATCTTGAAATTGGAATGTTGATAGTTCGACCATGGTACCAACAGATGTTGTTACGACCATATCATCTGTTAATGTTGCCGAGGTTTGATGTTGAGGTAGCATTGTCTGTATCGGCTTCATCAATACAGGTTCATTAATCATCTTGATCATTTGCTTCACATTTTTAATTTCGATCAACTGTTCGAAAATCATATCTTTTTCATTTAGCTTCTTTGAAAGTTGTTTCAACCTTTCCTTTTGGCGTTGTAATTCATCATTTAGTGGCTATTATATGGTGGCCGATAAGTGCACAAAATAAATCTTAAGATTGCGCAAAAAAAATTAAATTGCACAAAAAGAATGGTAAAATGCACAAGAAAAATATTTAATGCAATAGCATCCGAAAATCCGATATTGATGATCAAGGAAATTGGAGTGATGTAACAGTAAATCCTCAAATAAATGACTCAAAATAATCCTTCTTTTCGGAATTATTTATAAAAACGTCTCCCTCTAATAAACGGCGTTTATTTATTGGACACGTGCCTCATATGGCGGACGTTTTTCGAAACATCAATTTGTGGACTTTCAAGGATGGCAACGAAGCAAATTTTATTAGCATGCATGGACAGCCTCGTACCCAGGGCTTCGGACATTTTTGAAAAAGTGCCGAAGAAAGTTATTATTCTTCGGCCCGTTTTGTTTTTCATAAAAGCCCTGGGTACGAGGTTACATGCATATGGTTTTTAGTAGTTTCGTGATGTCGGTAAAAATACAACATATATTAGAAGGTTCTTTAAGATACGCCTTCCTTCAATAAACGCACCCCGCCCCTAAAAATGAAATTAACGCACTGGGCGTTTAATATAGGATTTTCCGTTGCTAAGGGAATCCAAATCTACCAGGTTCATAAAAATGTTTTCTATTTTAAGAAATATATTTATTTTGGAAAAACGGCTTTTAGATTCGAATTCTACGATAAATTTTATCTTATAAACACTTGAATCATTTTTTTACATTTTAGATTTCTGAACTGAAAAATGAAATGAAAACCAAATCGCTTAAAACTAAATCGCTATTGGAGGAATTATATTGCTTTCAAATAAGCACCATATTTAGAAGCCTTCGTGATGTTTATATTAGGGCGACACTAGCTCGAGTAAGTACGGTTTCACTGTGGGGTACTTTATTTTGAATAAAAGGCGTTATTTTTAGGTTATTGGTCATTAACATATGAAATACAACCTCGTTCCCAGGTCGTTCATTGTTTGTATTCAAATCGCCCCATGCATTTATTCAAGTACACTTCCATATAAAGCGTCTCACCTTGTCTTAATCTCTGTCTTAGTTTTGTTTATAGCAACTTTGTGTACACTTTGAATCGTCAATAATAATTAGTTACAGTATTTTGAAACTGGCGCCCAGATTTTTTTGGCGTAATTTTAAGTTGGTTTCTTTTGCGTATTTTAAGATGTTTTTGTGCGATTTAAAGTTGTTTTTTTGTGCATTTTAAAGATTTTTTTTGTGCATTTTAAGATTTTTTTTGTGCAATTTAAGATTTTGTTTTCGTAATTTTAAGATTTATTTTGTGCACTTATATTCTACATTTCTTCGTTGAAAGTTGAAGTTAAAAGTAGTGATGTCAATTTCTACTAATGGAATATCTTTTTTTTTGGCTTTCGCACGGTTCCGCCTAATAAAAATCAACCCTTAACACAGCATGGAAAACTACATACTGTATACGATCCAAGATGTCCCCTTATATGGAGATCCGCATGTGGAGTGGAGATGTACCTATATTCGGCAGTTTTATATAGCTATATACCCACCCAGCGTGAAAGTGGAGATACCTATATTCGGCAGTTTTTCGAAACTGTCGTGTGGTACTTATTCTTACTCCCACCATAGCTATGTTCCCATATTCATGTAAAATAAACTGTAATGTTACTTACTTGTTGCGAACTGATTGCATTGTTTATCCTTGTCGGAATAAATTCTTTAGCACAAGCATTGTTTTTGCGTAAGGATTGAGGGATGAAGATATTACCTTCGATGGTGTGTTTTCTATAACAAACATTTGTTGTTTTTCAGCTTTCACAGTCGTCTCGTGTGAGAAATATGCTGATTGTCGCCTATATGCGTACGGCTTATTATTATGTCTGTACTGCTTTTTAGGACGTACATATTCTTTGCGATAACTCATAATAATAATAATATATTTTGATACAAATTCTATGTCTATTCACTTCAAGTGTTAATCTTCAAATGATACATACACATAAAATGTGACGTCAAATACACAAAATTACCACTGACGTCACAATGAAATATTTATATTTCCGTTTATAAACCGGCCGCGTTGATAATCAGGTCAGAAACAGTAATACGAGTTTCCATAAATCATAAATATATAGTGCGAAAATTTGCTGCTAAACGGTAGCATAAAATAGGAGCTATATGCGAAGTCAGTGTTGACGAATATCTCGAAATTTTGTGCCTAAAACAATTCTTACTTGGTATATATATATTATTAAAGAATTGTATATATAGTTGTCTTAAGTCTGTTTTACTAGTTTCATATTTTAATTTTTGATATTAAATATATAACGATAAAGGATGAATAGCCAAATGTAATTTTGGATAAGCCTTGAAAATATAATTTACTCGCTTACTTACTTACTTACTTTTTTTGACAAGATTCGACAAAATTGAAGTGCCACTTAGCAAAAAGTTGTTCAAAGTTCGCAACGAAGAAGCTACAAGTTATATTCATAAATTACGAGCCAGTTTACGAATTTCGACGACTAATTCAAGCCGCGAGTAAAACTTAAGTGCGGAAAACGACCACCGAGAAGTCCCTTGAGATCTCGGAGATTTCTGGCTTAGGCCGGAAACTGATCAACAACGGAACGGAAAATTTTCCACTGCTATTTTTTTTATTTCGGGCGCGGTTTTTTGTTGAAAGTAATAAACATATAAATTATTTCAAGAAGAAAAATAATACTTCTTCTTTTCTTATTGAGACTCTGGGTTGTTACTGATTTTCTGATTCGTTTGTTGATAAGGTCGTAAAGTTAGGGTCCTCTGGGTATATTTTCAGCTTGTTCTAGTGGCATGTTGTTTAATGTTATAAAAGTTTGGTTGGAACTTGGTTGTTGAAGAAGAACTTGACGAGATCATCTCATCCTCTCTTTCGTTTATTTCGTTCGTAGTAAACTCTTTGCTTTCTTCAGCAGCATTCATGTTTCAAACGAATGACATGACAAAATAATTATTATAAAACGGACTTTCTATTACTGCGGACTTTGAACAAGTTTTTGCCCACTAAGCACTGCTCAACAGCAAGCTAATTCTTAGGGTTTCTTGCCTCCTGGGAACGAGGTTGGTTCAACAATACCTGTGAATGAAAGAAATAAGTTGATCTTCTTGAAATTGGTTGGCTCCTTCTACAAAGGACCGGATTAAATTCAAGACCGATGATCGTGCACCTTCCTTAAGGAATACTACCCCGTGGGCACACGACGTCGGATCAACGCCATAACAAAGTTGATACGGCGTGTCGTGTACATACAGGGTACTGTACAAATTTAATAAGCGTCACCATCCCGCTTATGCGATACTGCAGTAGTTACTACGAAAGCTGGAAACGAAGTTATACACAAACAACTGCCTTCACCTCAAAATAGTATAAATAGCGAAAAAGTTTGGTAGAAAAGAATTAATAGTAGAGATTCGATTATCAGAGCTCGAAGGAGCAAGAGGCATGAGAGAATCCAGAGATTCAATATAACACACTCATTGGATCCAGAGGTTAAAGACTTATACTATGTCAAAAGAAGGGCTATAGTAGACAATTGACTCTTATTGTATTATTTATTAATTGTACTAATGAACTATAATTTCGTGATTAAATTAAATAAATGTAATATACTATGCTAATTATTCTGTACCAAATTCTAGGGAGAGGGGGGCTAAATGATTTTTTAAGACTTTTTTTTAATTTTCAAATCACTTTTCTCATTGAAATATAAAGTTATTCTATGTTTAAGGCAGGTTTCCACTAGGCGAATCCGTCCGGATTTTAAATGAAGCCATTACATTGGTTAAAAGTGACGTTACCTGACATGTAACAGGTTTTCAACCAATGTAATGGCTTCGTTTAGAATTCGTGTAAACGAATTCGCCTAGAGAAAACCTGCCTTTAGATTATATTTTATTTTAGAATATATTTTTGTGTACAACTATTCAAGACAAACACCCTTGGACACCCAGCTGATATTGAAAGTTTTCCAAAAAATATCCCCTGAAAACACACACAATTAGGCACGGAGATAATGCAAACATAATAATAAAACTACAGCTAAAAAGTAAGTGCGTGTTTATTGGAAAATAGTTAATGCGTATTACCTGTACTAATTTTTGCGCCAAAACAACCTTAACAGGCCTTGAAATAACAGCCGTTCATCACTGTGGAGGAGAGATTTTTCAGAATATTTTCAGCCAACTTGGCCAAAAATATTCTGAAAAATCTCTCCTCCACAGTGATGACCGGCTGTTATTTCGAGCCCTGCCTTAAGATAAGAATTTTTTGCGGAATGTATTTTTGCAGACGAGCCTTCAAAAACGGAACTTTGCGGAACTGATTTTTTGCGGATGAGCTTGTACACATATAATTTGCGGAATTAATTTTGGCAAATGAGGTATGAAAGGACAAATTCATGTTTTTTTCGTCTTGCATTCTTGAAAAATCTTATTTGAAAAATAGGAAATTTGGGTTTTGTTTTGTTTTTGAATTTATTTTGCGGATAGGTGAATTTTGACGAGTTTTGCGGAATACATATTTACGAATGAGGGGCAAAACGCAAAAATAAATTCATCAAAAATACCTTCCGCAAAAATTTCTTACTGCAATATTTTCTTACCTTAAGGTAACCTTTTTGCGCAATTTCGTGAAAATTAGTGTTTGAAACCCGCAATAAAGACGCTTGATGCAGAATTTGAACGAGTTTTTTCTCACTGGGCACTGTTCAACAACAAGCTCATTCCTAGGGCTACTTGCCTCCTGGGAACGAGATTGGTTTAACAATATCTGCGAATGAAAGAAACGATCGATGATGGTGCACTCTCCTTTACAAAGACTACCCAGTGAGCACACGACGTCTGATCAACGTCATGACGACGTCGCATTGAAGTTGATACGGCGTGACGTGTGCATACAAAGTAATTACGGTTACCAAACACTACTGCTCCTGTTTTAGTAACTCGTGTGATTCGATATCTTCTCCACTTTTTAATTTCCCTTTTGTGTCCTCTGTCTCTTGTTCGTCAGCATTTTCCTCTTTTGATTCCTGAGTAAGCAAGATAAGTTTACCAACAGTATTCCCAGACTCTAAATCATGGTGAGCATTTCCCACGTCACGCATTTTATATTCAGTTACCTTGGCAACCTTTATCGTTCCATCACCTATCCATTGAAATAGTTCGTCGAGTGATTCTTTTATAAGTTCGCGCTCGCTGAACATATAACTCAAGTTAAACGACATGATCGACTTATTATCGGCCGTCATCTAAAAATAGAAATGAGTAATAGACCTATTCACAAATACATGAAGACGAGAAGGCGTCTCAAAGTAGGACTTGTTGCAGTGCACTTACTATACCTTTTTTGTCTCTTGGCAGGTGACGTCTAAAGTAACATCGAAAAGACGACATTTTACGTCTATATGTGAATCATTTTGACGTCTACATTTCAAAACGACGTATTTTCAACGCTGATTAGACGCAACGTGCCAGTAAGGAATCAATATTTCTGTCGAACCAAGCTGACGAAATTTTGCAAATTTGAAAGAGAAAATGGATCCGTAATAGAGGCAAATAGAGGCAGAAGTAACCCAGCCGGAAAAACCCTGTTCAAAGTCAGCAAAATAACGTTAGAACAACGTTCAAAGAATTTTCTGACTTTCTGGCTGGGAAGAAATAACATATTATCAAAAGTAAGTATGAGATGTGAACAATTAATCACTGTGGTAGGGGGATTTTTTTGAGTATTACTTCAGGCTTTTTAGCCTGTAGCAATGCTTAAAAATCACTCCTCCACAGTGATTATTTGTTCTTATTTCAAACCCTGCACTAGATACACTAGACAGCGGCTAGGGGAATTAGTTTCTAACAAAAGCAACTCACTTCTAGCGGGTTGAATGATGGCGATTGCCTATATCTCCATGCCATTTTTACCCAATCTGTAAGTCCGATTTGACCAGTACCACCTTCTGTCGATCTTGGCATTAGAGTTGCTCCACCTAAAGAAAATAAACATAATACTTGACTCTCTGATTTAGTTACAGGGCAGTTAATTTATTTGTATAAAGAGGATATTGTATTCGTTGCGATTGCAACGCTCTACAGAAATTATGAGAAATTTCACGAGTAAAACATAACCAATTAAAACGAACTCGGGAATACCCTCTCAGAGATTTATTAGGTAAGATCTTAGATCTTTTAGGAACCTCGATAGATTCTGTTGTTTCCAGCAGCTTAGTTCCCAGGCTCTTAGAAAAATTCGCATTTCCACTCAGTTTTTCTTGCTAATCAAAATTTAACGTTTTTCGTCCGAGTTGAAATCCTGAAGTTTTGTACCAATTTCCTATTGTCTCAAGAATTTACGTTGTTCTAGCGTCTTTTGTGATGACTTTTGTGATATAAATTAGCCCTTTAATGATTAAATTTTGCGAAATAAGTACTCGCAAAACCACTCAATTGCATCAATTCGAAAAAAACAAATCCGCGCAAAAATTCAAGATATTATTTAGTCTTTTCTTCAAAAAAAGTCATAGTTTTGTATTACAGAAAGCCTTACTTTTCCTTACAAATTTACAAGTTTGAATCTCAAAATTACTTCATCTGCAAAAATAAATCCACGCACTTACTCGGAGAAACTGATATTTGAAAAAATTAATCCACACAAAATGCGACAAAAATTGCCATCGCAAAAATAAATCCGCGCAACAATGTATGTTTGTTTGTTTCTTCATTCATTCATTCATTCATTCAATCATTTATTTATTCATTTATTCATTCGTTCATTTCTTTCTTTATTATTATTTATTAAGGACGTTTTGAATTTACACGCTCCATCGCATTGTATAGTATTTATGTGTATGCTAACAACTGCTTAACAAGTGCCTTTAAAGAAGAATGTCATGTTAACTGAGCTTGCAATTGATTGGTGTCTTAGATACGAAGAAACCAATCAATTGCAAGATCGTTAACTCAATACTCTCTTACTCTCTTACCAAAAGACACCAGCCTTCCACCAGGTGCAAGATGTTTATAACTTTCTAGTAACGTTTCAGCTCCATTTGCATCAAACACAACTTTATATCCTTTCACAGTAGATAAATCTTCAACTGTTGTCCATAAATCTTGTGTGGATTTATCTACTACGGCATCACAACCTGAATGAAACATTCGTATCCGTGATAGAACGTAAAACATAAGACTACTAAATACGATCCGGGTATCTACCTACGTATGCCGTATCCGGGTAACTACGTACGTATCCCGATATCCGGGTAACTACGTACGTATTCCGTATCCCGGATATCTTCGTATACGAATTGTGAACAGTGTTTGAAAAGAACAAATAATCACCGTGGAAGAGTGATTTTGAGCATTGCTTCAGGCTATAAAAAAACCCTCTTCCACAGTGATTGTTTGCTCTTATTTCAAACACTGGTGCGCATAGTCACACAGTGATAGAGATATCTGGGATTTGCATTTGGCAGTCTTTTACACCGTGTGCGAGGGCTTTTACACCGTGTTTTAGTCAAATAATTAATTTCCGAATATTTGACATCATATTAAAGATAATCATCTATGATAAGTAGCGATTGCGTGCCAAGACACATCATTGGTGGCCCTCATCACCAATAAAACGCTGACTGTCAAAAGCAGTTCAAAACATATATTTTATACATCTGTTAAAATCTGTTAAGGAATGTTGACCACGAGTTTCAAAACATTCGAATAACACTTCAAAACATTTGAGCGAGTGTTTGAATTGAAACCGCTGAAATGCGGTAGAATCTTATGCTAAATGATTATCTTTAAAAAACTTTTTAAGTTATTTGTTGATAAACCTAGTCACATATGCATTAAAACGGGGCGTTGGCTGTTCAAAGTCGAACTTGTTGCAATGCAATAACTAAACATATATTACCTTGCAACAAGTTTATCCCCTTTACAGACAACGCCTCGTTTTCGTGTATTTGTGAATTGTTTTAAAAGAATTAATCAGGCAAACATGAGAAAACTAAATTTTGGGTGAATTAAACTGCTAAAGCTATCAGTTGATATCGTTACGAAGAAACATGGAAGAAACCATAGTCTATTTTCTTGTGACTATGAAGAAATCAATCCAAGGCAAGTTCGCAGACTCATATCTAGCCATTGATATTTCATTCATTTCATAAAACACATTATCTGTGAAACATGATGAACGATCTTGATATTGATTGGTTTCAGACTCGGAAAGAGCCAATCCATTACAAGATCATTGACACAGTACTCTACTCAACGGAGAAACGTCAGATTTTCATGTCATTTGACCATGCTGTGCTCTTAGCTGAAGATTTACCTAATTCTTTTGCAATTTCCACTTTATGGCTTCTTCCGACAATTCCAACCACGTGGCAGCCTATTTTCTTAGTCATCTGAATCAACATGCTGCCTACTCCACCACTAGCTGAATGGATAAGCACTGAATCACCCTTACGTAGTTTACATAGCTCGTATACAGCATACCAAGCAGTTAGACTAACACAGAGGAAACCAGCAGCTTCAGACATGTTTATGGAAGCTGGAACTTTTCGAATTTGTTCTTGAGGTACTTTTATGCATCGTGAGTATGAACCAAATAAACTACAACCAGCAACTCTGTCACCAACTGCAAAATCGGTAACATTTTCACCGATTTTTTTGACGACTCCACTGAATTCAAAACCTGGTATTATAGGCCAGCCGACAAACTTTTTAGCTGATGAGTAAAGACCCCATCTTATTATGACGTCAGCATAATTAACACCACAAGCGTGTGTTTCAACAATAACGCAAGTAGCTTCATCAATACCTGCATGAAGAAAAATGATTTGGGACTTTATCTAAAAGAATATCTGCGGAGAAGACTGCTGAGTCAGCAATCTTGTAATTTCAACTGTAACCTTCTTGACAAAACTCTCTTCTTTAAGGTTGGTTCTCACTAGGTAAAAAAAATCCGATCGAAAGCCAAAAGAAGACATCCCATTGGTAAAACTCGTGTGACGTCAATTTCTAACAATGGAATGCAATCTTTTGGTTTTCGCCGCGAAATTTTCGTCGAGTGTAAATCAACCTTAAAGGTGCTTTTTGATATAGAACTATAGAAAATAGAAACTAGTGAGGATGGACATTATAAATTAGCGATTATCTATAACAAAGAAAAATAACCAACAAACTTATTATTTTTCATCGTTCTGCAAGGCGAACTTTATCACGGTAGTGGGGACCAAGGAAACGTTGCTTTGAATGCGCTCTGAAGCAGATTATGCACACGACTGCACTATCGACGAATCAACATACAACAGAGGCAACATACCAGGAGCATCAAAGTCAAAAACTCCTCTACAGGTGATGTCAACAGTTATATTCAGGCTTGCATCGTAGATAATCTTTAGTCAAATGATACTTACCATCTAATTTGATATTAGCGCCTTGAGTATAACCACACTCAGGTAATTCAACATATTGTAACTGGTCGTAACCGCCACTTGTTGGAATCTTTATCATTATGTTTAATGTACTGAATATAATTAAATGGTGTTAAGGCGGATTTCAATGAGGCGAATCGTTTGCACGAATTCTAAATGAAGTCATTCTATTGGTTGACGTCACCTGTTAACGTCACTTTCAACCGATGTAATGGCTTTATTTAGAAATTGCGCCAACGAATTCGCCGAGTAAAAATCTGCCTTTACTGAATGCATAGACTGATGAATTCCACTAGGCGAAAAATCCAAAAGAAGACATTTCATTCGTAAAAATTGACATCACACGTTAATGTGGATTTCACTAGGCGAATTCTAAATGAAGCCATTACATTGGTCGAAATCTGACAGGTCACGTCACTTTCAACCGATGTAATGGCTTCATTTAGAATTCGTGCGAACGTATTTGCTACTGGAAATCCGCCTTAAGACATTAATTCTATCTCTGCATAAAAACATATAAAAACTGATCAATTATAAATCCATTTACAAACGATCAATTTCCACAAAAATTCGCTGTGAAAGCCAAAAGAAGACATTTCATTCGTAGAGTAAGTTAGTAACATTTATTTCAAATTGGTTTAACATAACAAAAGTCTAACAAATACGAACGAACAATAAAATATAATAATATTGCTACGGATAGAAATCATAAATAATGCATAGTCCTCGCAAATTTTGCAAGTTATTTTAAGACCTTTTCTTTATATTACAATGATACAAATCTCTATTAATAATATTGCTAATTAACAGTTAAAAATATTGTTATTTTTCTTTCTTTTTTCATTTTTCAGGATGTTGATTGTTTGTTGATATTTGTTGCTAACAAACATTTTTAACCATCAAAGCTGTTGTTTTTCTTGAGTTTACATATTCGGTGGTATAACTATTCATAATCCTCGCTTAAATTAATTAAATAGGAATGCAAACTAATTTAAGAACTTAGAGCCATTTTAAAAATTTCGCTCCAAAACCAGCTTCTTTGGTAGGGATAAATCAACTAAAATTGACAAAATTCAACAAAAATGAATCGTACAAAAGTATGTTAGGTCAATGAGCTTGCAATGGGTTGGTAGGAAGAAACCAATCCATTGCAAGATCATTGACTTAGTACTCTCCTCTGCAGATTTTTTTTTTGAGACGGTTCCTTCTGAAAAGCAGATTAGCAACTGTAACCCTATTAGCACTAGCTCCCCCCTCTCACGTTATATTATATAACCCTCGATTGGAATGCGCTATTATGGAGTTGAAATTTTCAGAGATTTAGTTTTTTTAATCTTTACTTTTATTAGTCGAATATCCTTTTTTTAAAATACCAGGTACAACATTCGCAAGCTTAATTTTATCTGGAAACTCTTTATCTAGTACGGCGGCATTAAAGCAATCAGTAAGTGGAATGTAGACTAATTTGGCAACCATATTTAAGACCTTCGTAGGAAAAGGACCACTGGTAGATTTCTTCAGGTCTAGACTCATTATCACCTGAAACGTCCCCAAAGGGTAATGAGAAAAGGAGAATTTGTGTAGAAGCGTGTTCTCACTAGTAATTTGAAGGAAACTTGGATAATCACTGCAAAAATGAACTTTAATGAAAAGCTGTACTATAAATAACCGTATCGTTTGCTTTAACGGTAAATAGCGTGTTTAACAATGCATGTTATAATTTATTGTCAACGACAAAAAGCACGTCTCTCTTCTTATAACTAGAAATTGACGTCACATGATTGTGACATCAAGTTCTACCAATGAAATGTCTTCATTTGGCTCTCACAGCGAATTTTTCACTTAAAGCATTTATATGTGCTGTTTCTTGCTCGACGAATTAGTGGGTTGCATTTACGGAGGGTGCTTCAATAAATCCAGTACTAAAAAAACAAAAACATCAAAACCATCGTTGCCCCAGATTACAACAAACATTATTTCTTGATATGTCTTCCTTGTTCTTTAAGAACATTAGTAACATTTCAAAACTGAGAACATAAAATCTTATATATTTATTTTTGATTGTCACGAGTTACTTATCTCAGCTGTCTCAGATTACAATAACTTCAGCAAGAAACAAATTATGATGAAATAATTATGTCACCTTTAATTTGAAAATACTGTATAACATATTTCTAGTACATTCTACAATAAACTATAGAAGCCCTAGTAGCTTGAAAAATCACAACTTACATGTAAAGCTGCGTTTGTTTACACATTGTGATTAATTGGGCTGATTTTGGCTACCATCTTGAAAAATAGGATACTACTCCGAAAAATATATATAGAGAGAGAAAACGTAGGGAGTAGTTTGACTCGATCATTGCAAGTCAGTGACATTGCTGCGTCAGCATGTTTTTAAATCCCGCTCTACCTTATGGGAATAAATTTTCGCGATTGAAAACCTCAAATAAATATGGCTAATTTCGCGGAAATAATTTTGTCCGTAGTGGGAAAAGACAAATTTGTGCGTTTATTCTTGCTTAAATCTTACGATAAGCCATCAGAAACATTGTGATTTAGAATATATAAAAATTGCGGAATTTATTTTGGTCAACTAATTTTCTGTGTAAAGCGATAGTAATAGCCAATCCAGACTTTGTTTAGTGGGCTAAATATCAAGGAAGAAGCTTCCCACATACATAATAGATGTCATGGTCAAAGTCTCATAGACGATTAGCATGTTAAAATTATTTCTAACTCTCGACATCTCCCCTTATCATTTGGGTATGATATTGCTTGAATATGCTTAAGTCCTCATAGAAAATTGAAATGTCAAAAACATTTCTAAGTCTTCACTTTTGAAAAAATCTGACAAAATTGAAAAATAATTCTTGGTCAGCAATCTCGTAATATGTCTAGAATGCCGAATTTAAAGATGGTACCACACCTTGTCGGTCAGTAACCAAAAACTCAAATTGCACAAAATCGACAATGTGTCCTTCCAAAATATTTCCTCGCATGCTGGTACCAAATTTCAAAATTGTAGCACTTTGGGAACATGGTCTATTAATAAAAGTGGGATACCGTCTCCATCAACGCCGCAAAGTGATAGTAATAGCCCATCCAAACCTGGTTTGGTTGGCTAATAAAATGATAAGGGAAAAAACTTTCGCGAATTTTAAAAAATTCACGAAAGTTTATTGACGCAAAAAATGCAAAATATTAGCTATTCTCGAAAGTTTATTCTCGCGAAAAATCGTGAATAAATCTTTCGTGAAATTTATTACAAAGAAGTCTGAGTAAATTATCGTAAAATGAATTTCTTGCACAAATGTTTTATTTTCTCGTGTATTCTCTCCTTATTTGAGAAAGTTTGTGTTCTAACGATCGAAGGTAGGCAGTTTTAAAATGAAGTGAAAATGTTTATTTTAATATCTCTAAGAACTTATTATATTATTTCAATATAAACTAAGAAATATTTTTATATGGGATGATGAAGAAATAATAATATCATTTCTTATGTTTATGAACATCAGTTCACCTTGTTTTTGCTGAGGAGGTAACCTTCAAGTCTAATCTATGTTGAAAATCGTTGTTTTAACGTCCGGCAACTTTTTAAAATTGAATATACTCATCCTACAAAAACTTGCTCAAAGTCAGCAAAATAACGTTAGAACAACGTTTATCGAACGTTGTTCTAACGTTATTTTGCTGACTTTGAACAGGTTTTTGCCGGCTGGGTGCGGTGGTGTGCTCACCAGATGGCAGCCATGGGGAAACAGTTTCAAATAAGAAACAACTTATCTCCAGTGAGTTGAAAGATAGTGATTGTCAGTAGTATTTCCATTTTTATCAGTAAATCCGATATGACCAATACTAGCTTTTGTTGATCTTAGCATTAGTGTAGCTTCACCTAAAATAATGACCAATACTAGCTTTTGTTGATCTTAGCATTAGTGTAGCTTCACCTAAAATATGACCAATACTAGCTTTTGTTGATCTTAGCATTAGTGTAGCTTCACCTAAAATAATGACCAATACTAGCTTTTG
>JAULBZ010000780.1:0-26750 GCA_032360805.1 Neoturris breviconis
AGACGCTAGAACAACGTTGGAAAAGACGCTAGAACAGTTGGAAAAGACGCTAGAACAACGTTGGAAAAGACGCTAGAACAACGTTGGAAACAAATTTCTGCCCACTGGGCAGTTGTTTCAATACGACAGTCTCTTGTAATTTAGCTGATCAAATATATCATGAAACATACGAAAGTTCAATTGCAATGTGGGAGGAGACTACAGTAATGAAGAAATAAAACGCGTAACCCAGTGGGTAAAAACTTGTTCAAAGTCCGCAGTAAAGACGCTAGAACAACGTTGATTACATTGTTCTAGCGTATTTACTGCTGACTTTGAACACGTTTTTGCCACTGAGAAGACTGCGGATTACGGTCATGGATATAAGAACGGGGGTACACCGTCTTTATATAGAGAAATGTGGGACCTTGTCCGGTAGCATTGAACCAAGCGTTAGCTACGTTTAACTATTCTCAATTGTAATATAACTAGCTATACTATCAGAAATTAGAATTAAACAGTTCTCGAGGGATATATTTATAATTCAAATGTCAGATATTCTACATGACGTAAAATATTTAACCTCCGTCATCATGTTTGATAGATTATGTATATAACGGATGGTCTAGTACGACTCCTCATAGGATCTATTCAGTAAAAGATATTCTAGGTGATATAAACAAATGAGATGAGTCCAAAACTAATACTGTTATGCTTGTTTGGCATTGCATGCGCTATAAAAGGTAGAACTCAGTATGTAAGACTGCCGAGCACGGACTGGTATATCTCTGAATACCGATTGTATGCGGAGGGGACGGCACTTGGAAGTCTATCTTTCTTGGTTAATTAAGATAATTAATATTAGTCAACTATCCGACCTCACGGGGAAGAGACATTCAGAAGTACTGTTCAATATTTTCATGGTTTCATAACATTTCTTTTTTTAGACGATGAAAGTAGAGTGCGTCGTGGATTTCGATCACATTATAAGAACTATCTGGATGAAATGGCAATGTCAATCTGCGCAGCAGTTTCTACTCAACCTGGCTATGTTTTTGCAGTGAGAAGGCAATGCGGTGAAAAGGCAAATTGCCAGACAATTTGCATTAGCGATGAGTTTACAAAACAGACTTGTAAGTATATTCATTACTTTCTCACATTTTTTTATCGTTAACCTCGCATATAATATTTGGACGGGTTAGTTACGGTGTATCACATTATAGACTAGAGAATAGTCGGTCTAATTAGGCTAATCAAAAGATAAAACGGAAGAAACGGGAATCGGGCAAAATCAGAATTCCGGGTTACCTACCGAGGGTCTAAAGCTAAACTAATCACATAGCGGTGGTGGCGGAGTCCGGTTTTTCTATTAGACCATGTTCTTTAAATGCTACTGCTTTTAAAATGTTGTATGCGAATCGTGGCAAAAATTATATTGTCTAATACCTACCTTAATTCTTCTTAAAAATCTCGGTTATAATCCCCCTATTCTCACCAGTTATAACCACATGAGCTAACACGCAGTGATAAACGTTAATTTCATTGTTATAATGTTACTCTACGATGGAGTGTAGTGACAAAACTTAATCGTACATACTTTATATCTATCTTTCCCTTCATGTTCCATAACGTCCTACAAACTCACTGTATCTACAATCGTGTGCATATATATTTGAGAAAAAGGGAAATTCGTGCAAAAATTTGGAATTTCAACTTGGACAAAAAGCCTTAAATTTTTACTAGCAAGGTGATCAGAACGAAAGTTCGAATTTGTTCCAAGAGCCTGGGTACTAGGCTGCTAGAATCAAGAGAATTTGTCGAATTTGTAAAAAGACCTAAGATCCTAAGCCCTAAGTCTTAAGTCTACTCGGATAAACCCCTGAGATAAACCTCAGGGGACTTCTCAAGGTTAATTTCCGCACTTATGTTTTACTTGTGGTTTATATTACCCTTTAAAATTCACACGTTTTCCCATTATTTTTGCACACGATTGTAGATTACCTTGTCCGTCATGTCCGTTATTAAAATTCGTATTATACTAAAAAGCATCATTTTTTTAAGCAACGTTACTACTAACGCCTGACCTTGGGTACAAACACACTAAACATTTATATGTCTATTGAATCTTTTTCAGCATCTGGAGGAAAGATGAATTGTGCTGAATCTCTTCATGTTTATAAAAGCACACCTACTTTGGCGGACAATTATGACAAAGATACCGATGTTCATAAACGTGGTCTTCAGGTGTACAGATATCATTCATGTGCACTGGCTGGTTGTGGACCAAATTATTGTTGTTGTATCAAAAATTAGAATATAGCCAGCTAGTATGTGACGTTTTATTAACATCAAAGAGATGTCGTTTTGACGTCGCGACGTCAAAGCGACGTCTTTTCGACGTAGATATGACGTCGCGTGCCGGTATGACCTATTTTGTAACTAACTGTTTTTCGTAACATTTTCAGCCACTCCTGCTCTATAATAATTTTTAAGTACGGTAAATCCTCTAATAAGCGCCCGGAGGGCTCATTAAATATTTTAAGAATTTTAAGGGGAGGGCTCATTAGAGGGAGCGCTTCTTTTAAGAAAAGAGATGTATAATGTTTTTGGATGTATAAACCCTTTTTAATCATAAAAATAAAATTTCTGTGTAGTGTATTTTTCTAACTATAAAGAGGAACTTTGCAGACTTTTTCCAGTTTTCTAATAAGCGCCTCTATCAGAGAGGAAGCGCTTATTAGAAGGGGTGCTTAAAAGAGGGAGGGCGCTCATTGGAGGATTTACCGTATAAATATTAGCAGTTGTTTAAATATGGCAGACATCTATCACTCAGCTGGTCGTGCAGATAGATCACAAAACGAAGTTTGATCAAAAGAAGAACTTTTTCAAAGGGGAAGATTTGTGCGTCTATAGTGTAGTGGTGTGCACCTTCAGACTTCGCCGCAACGGTGCTGGTTTGATACCCACTGTCGGAACTTCACTGCGGAGCGCTTTCAGACCAGTGTTTCACCCCCGTAACGCCGTCAAATGTAGTAACGTCTACATCTGTAGTAAACGTGGACAAATGTAGTAATATCTGTAGTAACGACAAATGTAGTAACACCCATCGACAAATGTAGTAACGTCAACGAAAATGTAGTAAAAAAATTGCCTTGACGATAACTGTAGTAAATCATATACTTGATTAAAAAGAAAGTACAGAACTTAAAATTTAAATTTAAACTTAAAATTAAAATAATAAGATTTTGGTTTATAGAGCGTGGGTTTTGATCTATTCCTGTGCTAAATCGATTGAAGCATAGTTTTATTTTTGTGATGATCAAAGATGATCATTATCATGAATTTCGTCTCATTCATATTTCGTCAAAGCCCAAAGTAACACTTTTCCCATTTAACGCCCTGAATCAAACTCAAAATATGTTATTAACGCCTCTCTCGATTGAATGCCTCTCCTGTTTAAACGCCGAGGTAACATATTTGAAATTAAATAAACGATTGGGTCATTCAATCAAAATTGGTACATTTTTAAAAGCGGATAAGCAGATAGCACACATTTAGACTAGCAAGCGTCTCTTTTTAAAAAATAAAGAATTTTGTTTCATACGGCACTTAATTATATCCGGCGCATTATATAGTCATTCTGTAAAATATAAGGTTCTGCAAAATAGACAGCACACATTATGTTTTATATTCTTCCTAGTTTTGATCCTTATAAAGTATTTACCACAAAAAAAGTATTCCTATTTATTGAAGGACTTTTCAGTTAGATTAAAAGCACACAGTACAAAAAAGAATGAATTATTGATATATTTTATTAACACCTCTCCCGAATAAGCGCCCCTTTCGATTAAGCGCTGAGGGTATAAAATTCTTTATTAATTTAAGGGCTAGGGCGTTAAAACAATCATTTCCACAAAACGCCCTATAAGGGAGATTTTTCACCATAATTTCCAAACGGTTAGCTTATTTAACTTGAAATTTTAGGTCAGCGTCTATGATTTAGTTACGGTTTGGAAAATAATAATAATAGTAATAACAATAAAATAGTAATAAACATTTAATTAAGTTCCATTAATTTACAAATGGTTATTTTCCCTAAGATTAAAAAATACTAAAATAAAAAATTAGGAAAACATTTGTCCAACCTTGTTCCCAAGGACCTCCGTCTCTTCATAGAGACAAAAGGATAAGAACGACTCCAAGAACAAGGTGATCAACCTCGTTCCCAGGGCTTCTTGAAGGTGATGCGTTAAAAAAAAATTAAATATCATGAAATTGGTAAAAATACAAATAAAAGCCAGTATATAGTCATCAGGAAAAAAATCGCAATCAAAATAGGAACAACCCTGCGATAACAAGTTTGTTGCATTTTGGGACTGGAACTCAGGCTAGCGATAGCAAGATGAAGACGCAAACTAAACTCGGATTAAACAAGATGGAGCTACAGGAGCTAGACACAGTACACAGGTAATAAGAGCACGCATATTGAATAATCGAGCGGTGCAAAATATACTAAATAGTTACATAGGCAAGTCTGAGATTGACAAAACAAACTAGCATAAATTTATAGTAAATAGCAAACCAATTAATTATAACTATAAAAAACAAATCATAAATAGATAAAAAGATATATCAATGACATAAAGGCCATTTTCCACCCCAAAAACTCCCCCTCGGAACGGAAACCGAACTGAAAATGCGCACGCACGCGCAAAAAGAAACAACAGACACCCCATCGGTAGAAACCGACATCACACGATGTGTAATGTCAATTTCTACCAGTAGAATACCCACAATCTCTCCCACGCGTACGCACTCTCCGCTCCGTTGAAAACGGCCTTAAATTCTAGAAAACAATTGATGAAAAACAATTAATGAAAACTTGAGTTAGCATGACAACCGACAATATTGGACCTGAAAGAAGCTAGTATGAAAGGTAAGAGAAAATCGATGTAATCGCACACGAAGCAGAATACTGAAATAATAAAAAATTTGCGGAAATTTTAACGTAGAAAGCAGAGTGCGCTTGGTAGAGAGTGAGTAACCACACCCTGATCATGGTCCAGGGCGCCACAAATTTGGACAGTAGGCTTTTTGGCTCTTAACGCCCAAACATGAGTTACATTTATGTAAAAATTGCTTTATAGTGAATAACTATCATTTATTGCAAGAGTTTTTAGTGTTTTGCACAAATCTTATGTCAAAGAGAAAATTTAAGGAAATTCTTGGTTTTTAAATAAAACATTCTGACGTCAACAAAATGTTGACAGTTTCGGGAATTATTTTTACATAAATTAAAAATACTTATAATAAACTAAGTTTTGGGGAAAGTTTGGACCTGCTAGTATATTTAGATCAAAAGTTAAGAGGTAGGGCATCCCCCTTGTGTAATATATGTTCACCAAATACCCCGTGTAATAGGGTTAAGGGATATATAATATACCGCTACTTATGTCATGTGTTAATTTGTGTTTGTAATTTCTATATGTAATCTCTCTGGGTTTAAGAACTATAACAACCATCTCATAAAATGGTATTTCAAAAACTGTTCTCACTATTCGTTATGAAGAGACGGCTAGGATTCACAAGATTTTTAAAACATGTTTTCCTCGTACCATAAAAAACAGTTAATTGACTTTTTCACAAATACATGAAAACGAGGCGTTGGCTGCTCAAAATAGAGCTTGTTGCAATGGAAACTTCCTTGTTGTGCAGTGTTCTTCACAAAAAAAAATATGAAAATGCCTCGTTTTCATGTATTTGTGAATATGTCTACATATTGCAAGCTTGTTGTGCGAGTCAGTTTTTTATCAATACAATGTCTTCTGTTGGCTTTTGCGCGGACTTTTTAGCATAATGGAGATCAATCTTAATTAAACAAAATTTACCACAAAGCAGATCAAACTTAGCTTGTACTACAAACTCGACGTCTGGCGAGAAAACGCTTTTTTGCCATGCGGAACAGGCTAATCAAATTCTCAACACAGCAAAGTTCTCAATAATTCTCAAGCCACATTGAATCAACCCCAGCCGGCAAAAACCTGTTCAAAGTCAGCAAAATAACGTTAGAACAACGTTCAAAGAACGTTGTTCTAACGTCATTTTACTGACTTTGAACAGTACGCTCCTTCTTCGTAGATCTATTTGTTTGTTTACGTGTATTTCAAACCATGTGGTAATGTTGATGTTGACGGTGGTTTACGTAACAATAGTAACGATAATATCTTCCTAATTAAAGAGAATAATTAAATATTGTGAATAATCTAATTAACGCCCTGGGCAATGATTAAATGTTTCAAGGCTTAGGGTGGGTAGAACGGGGCGTTAATTACATTTTTAAGTATTAGAGTAGGAATTTATTGGAACGGAACGTTAATTGAAATTTTTACGGTAAAGTCAATAACAAAATTGATGAACCGAACCAATCGATGACTGAATGTTAGATCAATTGTTTAAAGCTGTGTGTTCTAATATTGCTGACGTTTGCAATATTTGCCTTCGTGCAACGCTCAAATAATTTTAGGATTTTTTGACTGTATATAGTCTAGAACATCCACTGTTAAATCGCAGATATTATTATATATCACAGGGAATAATGCTCAGGAAACTTAATAAAGATCTACGTTTGGGGCAGAAAAATCTCGAGTTACGACATCTCGAGTTATGAAAATCTCCAGTTTTTGAATTTACAAATGCAACTTTGTGTCGTTACAACAGAAAACCTGGAAATTTGCTAACTCGAAGGAACTTAGCATCAAAACATTTTTCGAGTTTGTGACTCGACAATTTTTATGTTCCTTAACCCTCGTTAGTATGGTGGGGCACCCCCGGAAATTTGTTAATTCATGGGAAGGTATTAGAAGATTCAGGGGGCAAAAAGTCACAAAAATATATAAAAAAAAATTGGTATGTTACTTTCACAGCAAAATTTGAAAACTCAGGTGGTCCACGCCATACTAATGAAGGGTTAACTTTCTCGAGTTACTAATTCCAGAATTTTTATCACATTATTATGTTCGAGTTATTAACTCGAGTATTTTTAAGGTACTATTTTATTTCTGTCAAATATTCTCGATTTAGTAACCCGAAATTTTGAAATACTCTATAAATCATCTCCAGTTACTAACTCCAGATTTTTGATAATGCATAAAATTCTCCGTTTATACACGTTTCTAAAGCCTATATTGACACAGTGTTCGATAGTTTCTTTTCTGAAAGTGCATATTGATTATAGCGTGTATTTGTTTTGAATGCTAATTTTTGCAACCTCGTTCCCAGAGCTCTTCCGTGTTCGAAAAGGCAAGAAGCCCTGGGAACGAGGTTGTAATTTTTGGTATATTTTACAGTGAAATACACGTATGCTTTTATATAAGCAATACGTTGTTTTGCAACAGTACTAATTTCTTATCAAATGTGTTTTTGAGGTTAAAATCTGGAAAAAGATACATGGTTGTTTCTTACCGTTTGAAAGTTTCAGGTCTGTGTTTCTTATATTTTTTACTTAAACGTCAAGAGAGAAGAAGCCCTCGGAACGAGGTTGCTTAAAGTCAGTATTGTTTCTTACAAAGATGTTTCTTAGAAAAAAAACTGTGGTAACTCGAACATACTATGAACAAAAACAACGTGATAGTAATTATAGAGTTAGTAACTCACCTAATAATTCTTGAGTTACTAACAAAAATATATTTTAGATTCCAGTTAACATATATCATGTTTTCTGTTGTGACGCCACAAAATTGTATTTGTAACGTTATAACTCGAGATTTCCGTCACTTGAGATCGTAACTGGAAAACATAATTCGAGATTTCCCTGCCTCTCAATGTTCTAGTTTAATGCGAACGATCAGATAAGTTATTCTAGAATAATCGTGAGCATTTACTAACGTGTGTGACGTTATTTATGAAATTCGTAGTTCGATTCAAAGTATCCATTTGAAATTTTCACAAAAATTCGATTTGTATAATATAATTTTCGAACGATCATTCTCAGACGGTGAAGACAGAGGAACGGTGGACAGTGGATTTCGGTGGATTTCCTCAAACGTCATTGCTAAATTCGTAGACATTTTTATTGAACAAATAAAATGTTTCTTACATTTAGTTCTTCATCTTCATCTTCATCATATAATGTTCAATCATTGTCTCCTTAATTAATTTGCCTCTTCTTCGATCACTTGTATCTGCGCAAACTAAATCAAGTGCTGTTTTACCTTTCACATCCTTCATCATCAAATCTCCTCCATTGGATAACAAAACTTTAACGCAATCGATAGATCCTCGACGTGATGCATAGTGCAACGGCGTATCGTTCCATCGACCACATTTATTGATGTATTTGTCATCCAAAGAGAGGAGATATGAAAGCATGTGTGGGCGATTGTAATAAACTGCTTCATGATATAACGTGTAACCGAACAGATTCTCATCCCTCGCTCTCCATGGATGCATGTCGACGATTGACTTTAAACGTTCAAGATCATTATGTCTTATTACGTCAACCAAATCTGAAGTAAAAAATAGAAAGGATTGAAACAGGCACGATTAATTGATATCCTATATAAGTACACGTGCAAGTACACGTCTTCGTACGAGGAAAGTCTTTTTTAAGAAGAAACAGCTTTATAAGAATCAGTACTGAATTTATGGCGAGAAAATAAGAAACACAGAACTAAAATTTGCCAACGGTAAGAAACAACCGCATATCTTTTTCGAGATTTTAACCTCAAAAACACAGTGAGATAGATCTCGTGGATTTTCATTATCTGGACAAAAAACATTATTTATGTTGTCATAGAAACAGACGAGCCGTTTCATTTTTCATCTTTCGTATCTTTTGTTAGTCATTTGTGTTGGTTAACAATTTGACTCCTATAAAGAAACAAATAACTTGAGTTCCAAAATATTTTCCAAAAATAACAAACGCCAGCGGTCTCTTGATATTCCGAATTTTATCATGT
Organism: Neoturris breviconis; assembly: GCA_032360805.1. Classification (NCBI taxonomy): domain Eukaryota; kingdom Metazoa; phylum Cnidaria; class Hydrozoa; order Anthoathecata; family Pandeidae; genus Neoturris; species Neoturris breviconis. The sequence continues at coordinate 8,937 of JAULBZ010000780.1, forward strand.
AGATTTATGGTACCGTATATATTCCCGTATTTGGACAGTGTGTTGCCATATGTCTGAGTTTACTAATATTTAAGGGGGTTATCTTATGAAGAATCAGAAAAAATAGTTTAAAGTTTCGTTACCTGACCTCTTCGACAGACTCTCATCCTATAGAGACTAGATACTAAAACATTCTATACGATGGAGTCTCTTTAAAACGAACATCTTTGGTGGAAACAAAATCTCCTTCTTAGAGAGATTCCCGCCTTTCTTCTAAAACTATGCACAAAGATCTCAGACGTGTCAACTTTTATTTATTCTGAGGTATATGGTAGTGACTGGCAACAGTGCATAGCAAATATGCTTTTTTTTTCTTTCAACAACAGTGGCCTACAAAGGCTTTTTTAAAAACAAATGTTTTTTGTTGGTATTTACGCTATTTTACACCGGCGGGGGGGGTGGGACGTGCCCTACCTTTCGAAACGTGGGTAAGGCATTTTTGCCTTCACTTTCAACTTTAAATAAAAGTAAATGAAACGAAACTTACCAACATGTTTCCATGGAATTTGTGAAGGCATAGATTCGCCGAGTGTAGTCAAAGACACCACTGAAAAATTATAGTCTTCACCTTTAATCAAATCTTTAAAATTATATGTCGATTCAGATATAGGTTTGGATATATATTCCCAATTGATTTCACCAAGCTTTTTCTTCTTTACTATAGAATCATATGGTCCGTCTTTCCATGTTAAATTACAGTCATCGATATTATCGTAAATAAACATGCATTTCAAATCTTGTGGTGCGTCAAAACTAAGAAAGAGATACCCTTTAATTTAAGGAAATCGATTAATAAAGTTGCAAAAATCATCAAAATTCAAACAATATCCTAGTATATTCCTCCAACCTCGTTCCCAGGGCTTCTTCTATCTTGACGTTTAACGTCAAGAGAGAAGAAGCCCTGGAAACGAGGTTGATATTCCTCTATATTAAAACAGTCGTTAGGATCTTAGGTGTCTATATATCTGTTCGAAATCGCTTTGTGCAACCTATACCGTATTTACGCTAATAACCCTGCCGTTCGAATAATTCCGCCTCTCGAATAATGCCACCTCTCTAGTAATCGCGTTTGCGGGAATAACTTCATTAACTCTCATTAACTTCATTAACATTTATAAACTCTTATTAACACTGCTATTTGGTTAAATTTGCAATATAACGTATTTCTCCGCGCATAAGCTCCGTCGCCCCTCCCCCCTCCCCCTAGTTCATCACTTTCATCCGAATTATTGGATGTCTCCTCATTTTCAACATACTCGTCTGAAACCTCGTAGCTATCATCATCAATTAGCTTGAACTATTTGAGTGAGAAAATAGTAGTTGATTGACTGCCATACTAATTTATTTATAGGTTTACTATTAAGGATCAAAGAATTTAGGATTATTATCTATATGTATATTTTTATTTTTGTAGTTTGTAGTTTTGTTTCTCAAAGTATAATTTTTCTCGCCGACTCTGGCAATATACCACATATAACCCCTCAGATAAGCCCACCAAACAAACCTTGTAAACGCAGATAAGCCCTGGGCTTTTGTGTGGAGAAATACGGTATGACAATAGAGTCAGAATGTGAGCTATACGGGTCCATTTTCTAAGTCATTCATTCTGCGATAAATTGATGAACAAACACTTACGGCGAACCAGCATTTCGATTTTCAGATACATAAATAGGAACCAACTGTTTCATTTCCGAACACATTGTTTTATATTCCCCTGATTCATGATTGATGTGGAAATATTTTTTGCCATCAATTTGTTCTTGTCTAACTAAAATAAGAGTATCATCTAACTGGATATCTTTTATTATAATTTCTCCCATAAGTTTCTCCTGAATTGCTGTCTTCATAATTTCATAAAGAACTGGTGGCATTGATGATGCTTCATTTATATTTAATTGATGAGGATAGACAACGAATAATTCCGATGTGCATCTACTGGCCATTTCCAGGAATGCTTGCTGTTCATTTATGTCATCATTTCCAACAAATACAATTCCTTGCGTGCATTCCAATCCCTTAGCTCCTTTATTATCTGTGATTAAATTATAAGTTTTAGGTAATTCTTTTAATCTCCTTCCCTTTTCATCTACGAAATTATATCCAGAAAATGGATGATAGTTAATATATTCTTCCTTCAATAACCTTAAAATATTTGTTATTAGCAAAAAGCTTTCCTTTGATTTGCATAGAAAAAGTCTTTCACATTCAATATTCATACACAACTTTTTAATTGTCATTGCTAACATACATGTGCAGTTAACGTTTCCATAAGCTGCTTTATGAAGATATATGAGCTGAGGTATTGTACCTTTAATGTTATGACATATCTTACTTCTTCTACATGAGTAGGTACTTTCGGTTCTGTTAGAACAATCGTCAGAAGATTCACCAAAACTTTGCACCTCATCTAAAGGAATGGGCAATTGAAAAGGCTTAAGACTGGCTGCACTAGCCGAAGAATTTAGACTATCATAACTATTCACCGCTCGGAGACGAAACTCCTCTTCATGGTCGATTTGATAGGTCTGGTCTTCATTCAATATGTATGTTGTTGTCAATTTGCTGCTCCAATCTTCTTGGTTCTTTAGCACGTATGTCTCCATTTCTTCGACATTCGGATTTTCCACATGTCTTATGGAATTTTTAACTTTACATGTTATAATGTCCGTAGAACATTTTGTGAATAGATAGTTGGATATCGTTGAACGCATATGATGGCCTAATGTAAAACACACCATCTCTGTAATGGATTTGTACGCATTAGTAGCACCTTTCAAAACTTCTCCACCAGACATAATTTTTCTTTCCTTTTCCAATGATTGTGGAAGAAATAACACCAGAGACGGTTTCCACTCCTCAGTTTTAAACATTGTATCTAAATTTTCTGCCTCATAATTATCCAAATTTTCTTGATCAAATTCGTCGATTATGATATGAACTGTGTCTTCTCCACATCTCTCTTTGATCATTTGAAATAATTCTGATAATCTTGGAATTTTCGAGAGTCCCAAATACATTTCTACCAGATCTCTTCTGTTGTAACAATTGAATCTGTGAGGTTGGTCGGATTGTTTAATGCTTTGAATAATGCTCTTCATTTGTAAGTACAATAAACTATTGTCATCCCAACATATGTAAAAGATATGATTTCTAGTATTAGCTTCCTGTTTCGCCAGTTCTTTAAGTTGATACTCCCCTAGGAAAAGATTGAGTTCATCAACTCGTATATTAAAATTTTCCTAAAGAAGAACTACAATCATGGGCGTAATTCATGAGACATTTTACGATTTTGACGGATAGTACAAACCACAAGTAAAACATAACTAATTAAAATGACCTCGGGAATACCCAAGAAATTTATCTCAGAGATTCATCGAGTATACTTAAGACTTAGGATCTTAGATCTTCTTGCAAACTCGACAAATTCTGTTGTTTATGTAGCCTAGTATCCAAGCTTATAGAGCAAATCCGAATTTTTTGTACCGTTTGTCTTGCAACAGGGGGGATTAAGAGCGTTAATATTATTTTGCCATCTTTATGTAAAGATCATTTTACACCATAAATGCTCTTTTTTCCAAAAAAATTATTAACTAATACAAAGATATAACCGCCAGACTTGAAGTCTGTTAAATTTTCATCCAAGCCTGACAGGTTAAAATCTCACAATTCGTCAATGATTATCCCCAAATAATTATTCTTACTGGAATATCACACCTAGTAATACCGGGATCAATATGCCCAAAAACGGCTCTTTTTCATAAAAATACTCGTTCAATCGTAACAATCCAAATAAGCCAGTCAGATCGATATTTTCATTTTATGCAGTGCGGAGGAGTGAGAGCGCTAATATTATTGTGCATTTTTATGTAAAGATCATTTTGTCAATTTTCATCCAAGGACGATAAATTGAAATCTAACAATCTATCAAGGATTATTCTGCACATAAAATCATGCAAAAAAATAACTGGTTAAATCTGCACATAAAAATGCTCTGCACTTTGAAAGAAAATATCATCTGTTCTAAATGGACCAAATTAATGAGATCTTTATTGCTCGGAAGACCATTTTATTTAAATTCAAATTTGCTTAAATTGTAGATTTTCGAGACATATATAAAATATTTGGGACGGTAAAAAAATATGTCCATATTCAAAAGCTCGTTGGAGGTGGCCTAGAACTGCCAGCTTATTTTACCTTTCATTGCAATACCAAGAAGAATAACTTAGCTATAGATCCATGCGGATAGAAATTAGAATAAAAAGTTCATCCCACAATTCGCTACGGAAGAGAATTAAAATAAATAAATAAATGTCTTGATTCGGTATGGAAACAATTATAACGCAGCAAGTTAGAATAACTACAGTACATAAGTTTTTATTTTTTAATGATTGATGTCGTAACTCAGTCTTTAAGATTTAGTTCTTGTCTCTTGTCTCTTGTAATTTATAATGGTTGCAAGTAGGTAATGAAAGATCATGCGTGAATAAAACCAGACGAACATTAAAAGCAATCAGTATCATCACAGCATGGAAGTATACCGAATACGACGTTATGGTGGATTTCCACTTGGCGGATTCGTTCGCGCGAATTCTATATGAAACCATTATATTGGTTGAAAGTGATGTCACATTGCTTTCTATTAATGTAATGGCTACATTTAGAGTTCTCGCGAACGAATTCACCTAGTGGAGATCCGCGTTTACAATGCATAGCAGCAGTACACAGTATGAATATATATCCGTGACCACTCAGATGCTTTTCGCCTTTACAGCAAAGGATATCTCCAGCACTTGTAAATACAGGAACATCTTATATTTGCTTGTCTCGATGTACTTAATTTCTCCCCAAAATTAAGCTCAAAATAATGTTAATGGGACATATGTGTTTTTTTGGCTGTCCCAGATATTGCATTTTCAATTTAAGCAAATTTGAATTTCATAGTTACTGTCCAAATGATTTTATTTGGGATAAAATTCTCTTCCAAGCAATGAAGGTCCCATTATTTTTTTTATGATTATTATTTATTGTTGGTTAACCCAAATCAAGACCACAAGGCCACTGGATTGCAGAGGTTTACTAAAGGAGAAAAGATTAAAGAGATTTAAAAAGAAACCAAAATATAGAGTTAGAAGTTTGGTATAAAAATATATGGGTATAAGAGTATAAAATTTAGTTTAATTTATTAAAAAATATGTATCCTATTTGCAGTTTCGTAGAGTTTAGAGACTTATTTACATTGCGTGTAAATATCGCCAGATTATATGAAGACGGGAACGAATCATTGAGCAAAGAGTTCCATAGCTTTACGGTACGTGGAAAGAAACTAGTTTCATGAAATTTACAACGAGATTTAGGAATGTCGAGAAAGAATGGGTGATTTGAACATTATTTGGAAAAGCGAGTTTTTCGAGTGAAAGAACGAAGAGAAGGAACAAAAGAGTGTAGTTCGTGAGAGGATTTACCATGGAAATAGCGATAGAAAAGAGAGAGGCTAGAGACATTTTGACGATGAGAAATAGGCTGAAGGGTTGAGTATAATTTGTCATCTAAAAATGATCTTTACATAAAAATGGCACAATAATATTAGATAGCGCACTTAATCCATACTGCATAAAATGAAAATAATGATCTGACTAGCTTATTCGGATTGTTACGTGTGACATTTTTACTTGAACGGGCATTTTTATGAAAGAAAGCCGTTTCCGTGCATATAATCCCTGTATTTCTAGATGATATTCCAATAAGAATATCTATTTGGGGATAATCATTGTTAAATTGTGAGATTTTGATTTATCGTTCTTGGCTTTGGCAAACTTCATAAGTCTGTGGGTTATACTTTTGTATTAATTAATATTTATTTTTTTGAAAAAGGGAGCATTTGAGGTGTAAAATGATTTTTGCACAAAAAAATTTTCAGGCCCAACAAAATGAGATAGTAAAAATAAAGCATGTCCTAATATTCTTTTAGTAGAAATATTTGTCTAAAGTTCCTCCTAAAATGTTCTTAGCATGCACAGCGTAAAATGCCATATATGGTAATACATAGTCCATATATGGGAATATACGGTCCATATATGATAATACACAGTTTAAATACAAAAAATACGGAACCGTATTTGGTAGAATTTTCCGCTGTGATGCTCTCAATTTGTTCCCGTGTGACGTCGACTTCTACCAGTGGGATGTCTTCTTTTAGATTTCACGCGGAATCTCCCGCCTAATGGAAATCAACCCTGAGGCAGTAAGATTCTTAGACATACATACCCACGATACTTTTTCCAGCACCAAATCCTCCAAAAACCATTTTCTTCAAAGCTGGGTGTTCTAATGCACGGGATTGATCATAGGTAAATATCAAATTAATTATTTGATTATGTTCGTCGCCTTCATAAGTATCACCTGCTCGAAACTTTGGAAAAGTTGCATTGTCATTTACATTTACTTGTCTTGTACCTATGAAACCAAATACTGCACTGATAATCTTTATCAAATCATCTCTATTTTTTGTCTCATCCTTTAGATTAAACTTCGAGATTACTTCGGTATTCAACCATTTCCCAAGCATATCATTTTCACTGTTTAAAATCTTTTGATCAATAATCAGACAATTCGTACAAAACTCATCGTTGTCGTCTAAGGAAATATTTGGCGTGAATACGATGTTTGCCAAGACAATACCAGAACATTTGATAAGGCGTTGATGCAAGAAGAAAATTAGTTTCAAATCAGATCTTCCTTTTACTTCTTCGTTATGTATTGCATTCATGTCTGTGTCTTCTGTTATTCGTATATTTAACAATAGTTTGTGATCTGGAATAAATAATAGCATTCTATTGTCGCTACATTCTAATTCTTCATCTGGATCTATTAGAAGATCTTTGAGAACTTTCTCATATGTTTCGGTAGTACCAAGGTGCATTCTCATGTGATTTATTACGTCATAACGAGTAAATAAATAAAAGTTTTTGTCTTGGGAATCTAAGGAATGCGTGAGCTTTTTTGCTATTTCGTCGAGAGTAGATGTTTGACCTCTTGTAGGTGGAATAGTCAACTTGCGATACTCGCTGAAATATCGGTGGTAAAACTTAATACATCTTTTATCCCATTCCTCTAACGTTATTGTATTCTGCGCATTGCCTCCTGATAAATAGGAGATTCTATCGTCACCTTTTAAAATTTTCACTTTACTTTGTTGACTGACATCAGATATTTCAACACTTCCATGGCTTTGAATTGTGTACCATAAATCATCTGTTTTGTACTCTTGGCAATGAATGCTGTCTAAAACATTTAAGTGTATACTTTATAACGCTCTAGTTACATAATCCAACTTGATCATGTTTGGGCCAAAATTTTGAAACGTTGAATTGGCTGGCGGAGGGGGGGGGATTCTGCACCCATCTAAGATCACAGGATTGGTCGCATATACAGTCATGGAACTTGGTATAGTAGCTAATACTATAATATTTAATGAACCTTTTGGAAAAAAGAATCTACTGACGATCATAATCATCTAGTCTGTGTGAAATTTCTTATGAAAAATGTGTTTACTTCTGAAACTATAACGTTTCTTCTAGAATTGATTTGTCCATTTCGAGATCCTGACATTAAAGTTAGAGTCGATGAATTGGAGGTTTAGGAAGTTGTGCTAATTACGAAAATTCTGAACACAAATGTTTAGACGTAATGTGGAGACGAGCTGCAAACGACATTCTTGGATCCTTGACAAGAATTCGGAAATGAGATATGTTGGAATTAAGTTGTATTTTTTACATGAATACGAGTTTAATGGCAGAAATAGAAAGTACTTATGTCAGAGAATATTTGCTGGGAGTTTTATGCTTCTAGCATTAGTAGTTTCTGAGAAAAATAGGGGGATTTCTTGCTCCTCCCCACCCAGGTTAAATAAGGGCATAGGAAAGGTCCAGGCAAAATAGGGTTAAACAAATTCGCTAAATAGTAAAATATTACCATCATCAAAATTAAAGCGTGCAGAGACATCTTGTATTATATCATTGCGACTAATATTCTTCAGTCCATTCTTCAACTCGTGCCATGTTACGTCCCTCTTTCTAAAACACCTCAACATGTTCTTCTCATCAGTGTGAAATATTGTATTCCATATCTTCGTCCATCTTACTGGCAAGTTTAATTCCAAACAGTTAGCAAGACGCTCCCAATCTTTGCCAATCCTTGAAGAAACGAATTGTAGAACCTCTTGGGATGTGGCCATATACTTGTCATCTAAGTTAATAAACAAGAACCTAAAGGCCTAATAAATTCATCGCAATATATTGGCGCAACATAAGCCAAAATTGTTAGCCTGATCTACAGACAAGGGTTGATCCTCTCTCTTTTAACCCTATTTAGGCCGGGGAGCAGATTCCGCCCCTCCTGTCACATTATCATTTATAAAGTCTGAACCACTAAGGCAATGGAGCTGAAACTTTCTGGCTATTTGGAACTATCTATTGTACACGAATAATGAAAATTATCAAATTATATGGGTCATAACCTGAGACCACTTATTTCTACATGAGGAAATCCTATGTAAATCGCCAATAACTTATTTTGCAATAACTTTGGTTTGGTTAATACTTATAACATGAAAATTGGTCAGATTACATATAATCACAAAAGAAATATTTCTGAAAGTTTTGGTTGCTTGACTAATCCGTTTTCCCCATTTTCTTTAACATTTTGCAATGTTTTTGTTAAAAACCCGGCAATTTGATCAACAAAATACCTGTCTAAAAGTGGAAACAGAATAGAAAAATGATATCTAGAACTCTTTTAATCGTATTTCTAAAAATATAATGCTTATGGGCAAAATATGCTATTTCAAAATATTGACGTCAGCAAAAACAAATTGCTGCTATATTGTTCCTTCCATGATACACTATTAGTCTGGCAAGTTTCATCCTTATACTATTAGTCATTCAAAAGTTATGGAGGAGGGGGGGGCGGAATCCGCTCCCCTCCACCCGGCCATGAAATGTTCAAAAAAGCCCAGCCTGAATAGGGTTAATCTGTTTATTCTGCAGTTAATGTAATACATTGACATCAAAATTCATTAACACGAAATGCGTTAATGTATGATAATTTATGCATTATTGATTAATTTATTTAAAATATCCTTGATTTGAATTTTCATTGCAGCATATTAATTAATATACAGATACTATGAAAAAGAAATAATTATTTTTCTGTTGCATAAATTACCATCTATTAACTGGTTTTGTGTTAATGAATTCTGACGTCGATGTATTCCATTAACTGCAGAAGAAAACAGACCAAGTGAGATCTGGAAGAATTGAACATGGTCTTTTGGGAAGAGGCTAACATTGTTGACTTAAATTGTTGCGATGGTTTGTTCTGTTTGTTCAAACTAAGTATTGGCTATCAAGCCGAAAGCATAATGCTAGTCTCGGAAGTAAGTTGCCTCTCGATAAGTGGAACCCCCTATAAGCGAAACTTTCGCTGAGTGGAACCATTTTTATCGGTCCCTTGGATTTTACTATCAAAATCCTCTGAATTTATTTCTATAAATGGAATCTCCTATCACTGGAACTTTCGCTATATGGAGGAAACTCCTCCAAAAAGATGGGCAAGGCGAATAAGCAAGGCACATTTTTCAAAAATAATTGTATCATTCTGTTCTCCTGGTGGTTTCGGTTTAGAATACCAAAAGCGGTTTTATTTTTGCAGGCCAAAACCCCTCAAAGAAGTCCAAACATAAGCGAGGCGAATGAGCACATTTTCAACATTTTTTATGGCTATGAGTTGAGCCAAGTGATTTCAAACAAAAGTTCCAAATTTCAAAGATCCGAACGACCGTATTAATATATACAATCATATTTGAGACAAAGCGAAAACTAGCAAAACGAACAACACGGAAATTTAAATTTGTTGTAAGAGTCTGGGTACTAGGCAGCTAGAAACAACAGAATTTGCCGAGTTTGCAAAAAGACCTAAGATCTCAAGTCTTAAGTGTACTCGATAAATCTCTTGGATATTATTTCCAAGATCCTTTTAATCAGTTACGTTTTACTTGTGGTTTGTATTTTACGTCAAAATTCGCAAAATTACGTCAATGATTGTCTGAAAAAACAATTTTTGCCAATTTCTGGTCGAAATGTTTTACATATTTAACGAGAAAAACTTGTTTTCTAGAGTTTTAGACCCACTGGAAGATCACCTAAGATCGTTAAATCTTAAGTATATTCGATAAATCTCTCGAGTATTCCCAAGGTCATTTTAATTAGTTAAGTTTTACGTGTGGTTTGTATATTTTACGTCCATGATTGTGGGATTTCTCTCAAACTTATTTGTTTAGAAAACAACTGAACAAATATGTGCTATTTCGTCAACTTTTTTCGCAACGGCACTTAGATTACATTCTTAAAACTTACGTTTGCTTATTGCATGATCACACGTCTTTAGATTATCACAACCAGGCTTTGAGTTATTCTTGTCAGTTTTTAGATTATCAAGATCAGTCTTTAGATTATCCAGACCAGTCTTGAGATTAACATGGCCACTCTTTAAATGATTCACATCAGTCTCCAAATAATAAAGATTAGTCCTTAGAATATTGTGATCAGTCCTCAGATTGTCATGGTCAGTCTTTAGAATATCGCCATCAATCCTCAGATTGTCATGATCAGTATTTAAAATATCGTGATCAGTCCTCAGATTAGCATGGCAAGTTTTGAGAATATTATGATCAGTCCTCAGATTGCCCTGATCAGCCTTTAGAATATTTTGATCAGTCCTCAGTTTGCCATGATCAGCCTTTAGAATATCGTCTTCAGCCCTCAGATTGTCATGGTCAGTCTTTAGAATATCTTGATCAGTTCTCAGATTGGCATGGCCAGTTTTTAGAATATTGTGATCAGTCTTCAGATTGTCATGGCCAGTCTTTAAAATATCGTGATTATTTTTTAAATTATCATGGTCCTTCTTTTGTTGGTCACATGACTGTTGTACCCCTTGATAAAGTAGTTTATACGCCATAACATTGTCTGGGTCTAAGCTAATGGTTTTAAACCTGCTAATATCCCCAACATACTGCAATCCATGAGCAACAACGGCAACCTCACGCCAAAAATCATTTGCGGTGGCTTCTGGCATTGTAGTCATGCTTGCCCAATGGAATAATCGATTACGAAGGGCAAGGACTTTTACAACAAATGATGCCAATGAATTATCTGTTGGGTCTAAAAGATCGTCTCTCCACATACCATTTAATGTTGTAAGACCACTGAAAGTTCTGACTAACTGAGTTATCAATGTCATATCAAATTTAGTAGAATCAGTTTCATTGCTTGCTGGGAAAAGTATACTTAATTGATCAGCGTGTAATATTCTTTTATGTTTTAAAATATTGATTTTTACTTGCTGTGGAGCATCTGATAGAAATGCAAATAAAGCTTTCTCGTCACGCGGTAAACCTGTATATACTAAAGCTTTGTATGGATGTTCATGATGCAGTAATGGTAGTAAACATTCTCTCACTAGTTCGTCTATTGCTGCTGCAATTTTTAACCAACCCTGTCCTTTTTTGATGGTGCTCTCGTATTTTGACCAAGACATTTCTAAATAGAGAATAAACTAAATGCCAAAAAGATAAAGAGATGAAAGTGCTTTGAAATATATTCTGTGTATTTATTTTCCTCTTTTGTGGTCATAGAGGAAGAGTAAAGAGCCGGCAAACGAATCCATAAGATGGATTGTAGGTAGTACGTATTGTACGAGGAATTTGAAAGGAACCGTTGGATGATCGTTTCGAATCCCATCTAACAGTTCATCCAGGCTATAATTGTATTAAAATGTGGGAAAACAAACCCAACACAACACAATGATGAATGAAGCAACAAAATGTTAACCTACAATATAGCCATCCGCTTGTTTAGCTCGGTCTAAGCACTATACTAGCAGGCCGTTGTTATAAAAAGTTTCGCTTGATATAGTGGTCCGCTTATAAAGAAGTGAAGTAGTTTTCTCTATTCCCGTTTTCATTACGGCACTCCGATTTTCCGATTATCCCGATATCTTTTCCCCTGTCTAGATTTATCCTACTAAGGACTATAAACTGAGTCTTTCTTCTCTCTCGGTCCACAAAACATAAACAAAAAATTGAACCAATCAGCTTTGTCGATTTCCTCTGTTTTGGTCAGTATCTTATCGATTAAAAAAAATTAAAATTAGTTGGTTACCTAAGGAAGATTTAGTCACTTTTTACTGACTAAAATTTCTGGTTAGTCACATTACCAAGAATAGATTGTTGGAAATGTTAAAAATAGATACATGATAAGTGTTTGCATCCATATTTATTACGATTTAACTAAAGTTATTTACAAGCACATAGTTCTCTGTGAATTCTACGATTCCAAATGTCTCGTTACTTTAACTCCAGTCATTTCTTTTGATATGCAATTGTACTTCTTTCTAACTGTCTTTAAATATAGGTCAGCTAAAAAAATACGTCGGCTAAAAATACAAGTCGATTTAAAAAAAGTCGGCATTACAATTTAGTCGTAGAAAATTTAGTCACCTTTTGCCTGGTTTTTTTTTACCGATGTATTTGTTTGAACCTTAGTACACATGGGATGTAGTCTTGATAATCCTGGGATTTTTCAAACTGAAAATGTGACATTTGTGCATAGGCTGAGATATCTGATGGAGGTATATTAAGATACAAAATGTTGGATGAAATTTAAAATAAATTAACATCTCATCTAACATATTTTTAACCTCCATCATAGACTTTTGAAAACTTGTCCATCATTTCATCTAACATGCAAACATTTTGGTTGTAATGTTTGATCCTCAGTTTCGGATCCTTTTGTATAAGTCAATAAAAAAACAATTCCTTGAAAGCTCGTTCGTACAAAGGTTTTTTTAACAACCTTTTAATACTGATTTGTCATGTCAATCAATGGTATTAATAAATTATGTGAGGATCGCTCATCGACCAGTGTACATACGACGCCGGATCAACGTCAAAACAATCCGACGATCCGACGTCGTGTACCTGCAAAGGATATTTAACATCCAACTTAATAAGTACTATACCTTTATTTATATCATCACCATCGCTTTGTTGGTTATTTATTTACCGAAGGAAGTTTTACTGTAGTGTACGATCAAACTTTCCCTTTAACAGACATTTAAGGTAAAGTTTATTATTATCTTGATGTAAGGCTCGTGTTAAATCTAAAAAAACTGGTAATTAACTAGCCTACGTAAATAGACCTTAATGTATCGCATGCGCATTGATGTTCAAATGAATGCCAATAAAAATCGATAAGATCGGCAAAGCTGATTGGATTAATTCTTTGTTTTTGCGGACAGAGAGCAATGCGTAGCCTGTACTACAAACTCGACGTCTGGCGAGCAAACGCGGCGGCACTTTTTTGCCGCGGGGCGAGTCTGCGAAACAGGCTAGCAATGCGAGACTCATAACGGAGAATATGATGCTTTTGCATAGACCGAGCTAAACAAGCGAAGGTTTAAATCGTAGGCGATCGTTGTAAATCCTTTTTGAAAGTTATTCTTCCACATCGTCCGTTTGGTTCAGTAACCGATTACACAAACGTGGAAAAATGCCGAATATGGCCCCGTATAGTTCCATATTTGGATCGTGTGGTGACATATTACAATACACAGATATAAGAATACATGGTACCGTATTCGATAGATCTCTTCACTTTATAAATATCCTTTTACAGTATTGATTTAACAAATGTAAATAGAGCCTAATCAAAATTACAACTAAACAACATCCAGTCTTCTCAATGTTCATCTTAGTTATATTTAGTATAATTACTTTCACTTTATTAGTATGGTGTTGACCCCCTGAATTTTTAAATTTTACTGTGAAAGTAACATATCAAAAATTATTATTCAGGGGGTTATTTTCTTGCAAATCTTAAAAATCTACATCATACTTGTGTTACTTTTTTCCCCCCGAATCTTCTAATACCTTCCATGAATTAACAAATTTCCGGGGGTACCCCATCATACTAACGAAGGGATAAGAGAGCAATATTTGCTCTTTTCTTTTGTCTAAATTTTAGTCCCTAAATTATAGCTCAGATTATACTCCCTATCTCGACTTAAACTTTTGAAAATAGAAGCTGCCGTTTGTCATCTTCTTCAAACTGCTATATCACATAGTGACTTATTTAAGACTGACATACCATGAATTCTAAGCCCAGAATGATTTACCGTCAAACTCTCACAGATAAATCTCTATAAAGCGGACATTTTCTTCTAGCCCAAAAATGGGAACGAGGTTGAAATTTTGCACAAATTTCACTTTGTCTCAAATATTTCTGCCCATGATTGCAGGGCTTCTTGCCTCATCAAAATACAGTGAAAATTGACTCCTGGAAATTTATTTAGTTTCCTGGGGCTAATAGTTTGCGCTGAAAAAACGTTAAATAATCTGTGGAGTGCTTAAAAGTTTCTCCTCCACAGTGATTATTTGGAATTATTTTAAACACTGAACATTTTACCTGATACCTAGATAAAGGCTAATCTCAACTATATCTGTAAGGTGGGGGGATGAAATCCATCGATATCACTGATTGAATACGTTCTCCTGGAGAAACCTTTTATGCTTATCATAATTTTTGCATTTACAGTTGCTTTATTAATTTAATGAAACTCTTTTCCTTCATCATGTTGTCCCTAAAAACTTCAAAATCGGTCAACGCCCATTTATCTTGCAGAAATATATCGGAAAGAAAAATCAAAGTCACCATATTCAATAAAATTACTTTTATTTTCTATCTTTCAAAAGAAACGTCGAAAAATCAGATATTATAAATCTCTTATCTCCAGGCCGTATTATTAGAGACCTGGGGACAAGGTTGATATATTATAAGAACTTGTGGTAATAAATATGACATACATTCACCAAGAAAAATAACACACGATATAATAGCCTGTTTCCATAAGAACAGGGCTAGCCTGCATCCATAAAAAAACATGAAAAGCTTTAAAAATTTATTTAAACTGCCTATGTACCTAAGACCGTCGTTTTGAGTTGAAGTATTTCTCTCTAGAAATAATTTCTTAATCTGATGACAATTTTCTCGTCCTCCTAGTTTTCTGCGAATTACTGTAAGTAAAATAAATTCTTAAAAACACTACGTTTTCGTAATAACTACACTGTAGAATATATACATAATCTTTTTCCTGTATAGGTAATATATAGGGCCTTAAAAGTTGATTTCCACTACGTGGAAAATTCCATGCGACGTCAATTTCTACCAATGGAATGTCTTCTTTTGGCTTTCGCACGGAATTTTCCACCTAATGAAAATCAACCTTCAGCAATCGTCCAAATAATTTTGCCAAAAAAAAGATTCAAAGAAGTTAAAATCAGATTAATTTAAAAATGATAAGGAACCGTCTCAAAAATAAAATCACTGAAGAGAGTACTGAGTCAATGATCTTGCCATTGCAACCTCATTGACCTAACACACTACAGATTCATTTTTGCTGAATTTTGTCAATTTTAGTTGATTTAACCCTAACCAAAGAGTTGGTTTTAGAGCGAAATTTTGAGATGGTCCCTAACGAACATCGTTTTATCGATTGTTGACTCCAGTATTCTTCTTTGCAAATGTTCATATGAAGATACTGCTTGATGGCTGATTTCCACGACGCAAAAACTTCTCGGCGAAAGCCAATAGGAGACATTTCATTGGTAGAAATTGATATAACGCATAGTGTGACGTCAATTTCTACGAATGGAATGTCTTTTTTTGGGGGCTTTTGCCTTGAATATACTTATAACCAATGGCGTTCAATGGAGTCATTAATTCTGATTAAGTTGTTATTCGTAATAGGACTGAGCTTTTTTGAGACTCAAAAATCTTAAGAGAAGGGTCAAATCGCCTCGTTGAAATCAACATCAAAGATGCAAACAAAGGCTATTCAAACAGATATATCGTATGTATAAAAAGTAACTAAAAGTTTCAAATTGAAACCTTTATTAGAAAAGGTATTAAAAAAACTAGCAGAAATACCTAACCGAAGAATAAAGGTATCAAGTCACCAATCTACTTCACGATTAGACTGGCAGTGTATGATTCTTTAGGCTGGAGCTTCGTTCGGGAAACATTATCAGATTATCAGGGATAACAGATTCGAGCCTTGATACCAAAGAGAGATTGGATACTAGTCTAACGATTCTTTAAATGATTCATTCAACCGAATGCACACGATCCTTGAGGGGACACAAATTTCATAAATCGATAAAATAACAATAATAATAATAATATACATTTACAAACATATTTACAAAAAATAAAGCGAGTGAACGTCAAGTTAAATTTTTCGAGTTAACAAGCGAGTACACAAGTTAAACTTTTTTCGAGTTAATCAAAGAAAACCTCAAAAAGATATATAGTTGTTATGAGTGACAAAAAAACTGTACAAATACGAAGAAGAATGCTAAATCATCTGACAATCGAATCGATTCTTTGTGTAAAAGATTACTTGCAGCGAAGTTCACCTGAAGCATGATTATTTTCTTCTTCAATTTGACGTATATCAAAAGTAAATAAAACCAAAAAAATCATTTATAACCTCACCCAGTGGGTACGCGACATCTAATCGACGTCGTATTGCCGTCTTTATTGACGTCAAAACTTCGTCTTTTAAGCGTAGGTTAGACGTCGCATGCTGGCAGGGTTGAATCATAACCACAGGCTATAAATATACAAGCTAGAAAAATAGCTAGATCAAAAAATTAAGTATATATTTATGATTATAGTATCCCAAACCTCTCAAATAACTGATTCTAATTCCTGTGATGGAGAGAGAAGTCCACTTACAAGTCCACTTACTAACTTACTTTGAGTATAGCCTTAAGATGTTAAAAATTCCTCCCCCGTAGTGATTATTTACTCTTATTTCAAGCACTGACACATTAAAGATGGGAATTTTGTGATTACGAAATTCCATCTGTAAGAAGAGATAAATCTCATTTAAAAACTTCACACAAAAAATTAAATAAGATCATGGTCAGTTCATCTAAGCTAAAAAAAATAGATTGTGGTCACAAAGAGATTATCGTCAGTTATGACAGACAATTCTAGAATAATACTAGTAATAAGGACAAATAATCACAGAAAAGGAGTGCTGAGTAAAGTCTCAGGCTAATGTCCCTCTTCCACAGTGATTATTTTATTTCGAGGACTGTAAATATACATAAATTCGTTATCACGATATTCCAAGAAAGAGAAGCGTAAATAGTATCCAGTGAATATGTTAAAGTTGATTGGGTTCTTCCAAGAAAACAGCCAATCAAATTTGAGATCTTTAAACTAGAACATTCATAGCTTAAGCAACCTTCTAACATTAACCTTAGTTTAACCAGGAGGGGGGCAAAAATCTACCCTGCTAGCATTTTATTTATATCTTTAGAACCATTTTAAGCTATACAGCTGAAACTTTAGGACTTCTAATATATTTTTGTTACTAAAATTTTGGTGAAAAAAAATCATGAAACGTTCTGAGTTATATGAGAATCGAATGTGAGTTATGAGTAAATCCTCAGGTACATGTATCTTCTTTTTGACAACTTTTTTTGCTAATTTTCCATAATTTGGTCAGAAATAATTCTTTCTCGATATAATTCTACTCTACAACCCTTTACGTAAATTATGAGACGTTTTTGATTTTAGCAAGCAATACACACCACAAGCAAAACGCAAGTGCTGAAAATGACCACTAGAAGTCCCCTGAGATTTATCT
>JAULBZ010000781.1:0-26732 GCA_032360805.1 Neoturris breviconis
TCAATGAGCTTGCAATTGATTGGTTTCTTCGGGACAAAGAAACCAATCAATTGCAAGATCATTGATTCAGCACTCTTTCCCTGGTAACGAATTTTGGAGATGGTCCCTAACTGCATCCAAGAAGCAAATAAAATCTTCATTGAATATTTTCATTCTCAAAGCTTGCTTAGCCCATATCATGTTTCTGTATATATATAAGAAAGCAAATTTCTTCTTAACCACTCTCTTAGGAAAGTCACCCTCCATATTTAGTCAAGCGTCCATCAATTTTTTTTTAAATTTTATATTTCTTTACCTATAACAAGCCAAAAACAGAGGTCTTATATCCAATCAAGCAAGTTCCAAAGTCATAGCTTTTTTGCAATTACGTTTGTGTATTTTTTTACATGAGGATTTAAGTAATATCGAAATATCAAAAATTTAGGCAACAGACCCTTTGAAAAATATGTTACTATATTTTTAGCCCACTAAACAAAGCTTGGATGGGCTATTGCTATCACTTTGCACTTTGCTATCGCTTTTCTTAATAGACCATGTTCCCGAACCTTGCCAAAAAATTTCGATTTTGGACAAAAAGGGTCTGAATTGTATTTTCGGTCCAATAGGCCGAAAAGGCGTGATACCGTCCTGAAATTTGGTGAAAAAGGATTTTTCAAAAGTGGTGACTTTAAAAATTTATTTGATTTACATTCACCAAAATGTTCAATTTATGATTTTCGTTGACTTAGAAATTTTTTGAATTCTGTTTCAAGAATTAGAGTCACCATTTTGATTTTGGGAAGCTTCCTTCAATTTTAAAATAACTATTAATGGTATATCCACTTAGTTTATTATTACTACTAAGAGTTCTCCCAATACAAATAAGTAGTATAATAGAGGAATATTTTTAATAAAAGAATCTTATGAAAGGATGATGAATAATAAAGAAAATATATTCTTCTGTTACATTGTTTTATTCTCTAGTGCTTTATAACATCAGCTAGTAAAAACCATGGATTTATAAAACTTTAATAGGGCTAGCTAAAATCACCCTATGTATAGATAGTATAATACTATAACATAGGTGTATTCTCTATTAGTATGTACATAATGCTATGATGTATAATGTGTATGCAATTCATATCCACTGTGGGCGAGTGACTTTTGATTTTACCTTGAATATTTGTTCCAATTGTTTATTTGACCTAAAACTCTTATCATCTTAATAAAGACTTATTTCTAACACTGTGTATGCAATCATATTTATGTGCTTAGGTTTAACTTCCACTTGGTTTGATGGGCTACTTCCAATGCTGTACCTTTGATTTATTATTTCAACCTGTAATTTATATTTTTCAGGTCAAAGAGTTACTTTCGACTTTCGGTGAATTACGTGCGTTCAATTTAGTGAAAGATTCGGCCACTGGCTTGTCAAAAGGTTATGCTTTTTGCGAATATGTCGATATTGGAATTACAGATGTTGTAAGTAAAATAGTAATTAAAAACCTGTTCAAAGTCTGCAGTAAAGGCGCTAGAACAAAGGTTTTCATTGCTGACTTTGAACAGGTTATTGTCCATTGGGTGTCATATTACTGATCTTGTAAATGATTGGTTTCATCTGTCAAACAAACCAATCAATAGAGCAACTTATTACTAATTTATTACTCTTCTCCGCATTTTATTTTCTGAGATTATTTTTCATATATAGTATTTCTTTAGTTTACTATCTGTAACAAGGAAAATTAAATTATAAGAGCAAATAATCGCTGCAGAAGAGTGATTTTGTAGCATAGCTTCAGTATTTGTAGTCTTAACCGTTGCTCAAAAATCACTTCTCCACGATGATAATTTTAAGAACAAATAATCGCTGTTCCTTCTGTAGGAGATAAATGTCATATTTAGCGCTAAACATTTCACGGAGATATATTTTGAGTCTATTTTGCTAAATGTCTCAATGTCTTATTGCCTTGCACAAAAAGGAAGTCAATGCATTGCAACAAGTTCTACTTTGAGCAGCCTCGTTTTCATATATTTGTGAATAAGTCTATTATTGAGAATTGTTTTTTTTTAGTCAATAGCTGGAATGAATGGCATGCAACTGGGTGATAAAAAACTTGTTGTACAAAGGGCAAGTGTTGGATCGAAAACTATGCCTGCTCAGGTTAGCTTTGCTTTTATTCATGATAAAATCTGGTAATAGTTATGTAACAACACATGTGTTGAACAACCGAGTGAAGGACTTTAGAGTATGTGTTATTGATACCGAAGTGTTCTCTGTAGATTTCGGTATCCACCATGTTTTTAATTATGGTTTAAATGTCAGCAAAGGGAGAAAAATAGCGTATTAAATGGCAATGACATAAGAACCTTATAAAATAACATATAAAGTTTATTTATTTTTCTGATTTTGAAGGAAAGAAGCAACTTATATGATTTTAACATAAAATTGCGTATCCGCACGAATATTTATCCCAATAAGGCGTACCTTACATTTCATTAAATTAAAACTGCAAGGAAGAGTAGGGACCGTCTCAAAAAAGAATATACCGAGGAGAGTACTTTTGTCAATTTTAGTTGATTTAACCCTAACAAAAAAGTTGGTTTTGGAGCGAACTTTTGAGATGGTCCCTTAGCTTGCAATTGACTAAAACCAATATGTGACTCGATTTGGAGATAGGCGCTTAGCTTTTTATCCCTTGTTCTTTTCTAGTAATTCTTATTTTTACAATTCAGCTTACCATCCCTGGCTTTGATATGAGTAGAGAAATTACTGCTACTAACGTTCTCTGTCTAATGAATATGGTTTCACCCGAAGAACTCATGGACGATGAAGACTACGACGGTGAGCCACCTTGTACATTTGTGAGAAAAGTTCGTGCATAACTTACATTTGTGAGAGGTGTTCTTATACGATTTAGATTCAGGGTAGTCATTTGACCTGCAAACCGTTGAAGTTCATAGCAACCCTTAAAAACCTAGAAAAAGAACTATTTTATCTCTGTAAAATTTATTTTGAATCTGTGAACGCTGGAGCAATGCTCAAAGATCCCTCCTCTACAGTGATTATTTACACTTTGTCTTCATTTATTATAGAAATATTCGATGATATCAGAGAAGAATGTTCGAAATACGGTCGTATTCGTAGCTTACAAATACCAAGGCCAAACCACGAATTTCAAGTACCTGGTATCGGAAAGGTAAACAAATTTAACTTTTCGAAGTTACCGTATTAATTTTCATGTGTATTTTTTTTCGCGAGTATTTAATCTCACGTATACGAATTTTCGCGAAGAAGAAGAAAAAAAAACATTTCGCGGGAACGAGTTTTTGCAAATTCAGTTTTTTTTTTTGATTTTGCGTGTACTAATTTTTGCGAATTTGGAAAAAATTCGAAAGAGGAAAATTGAAGGCGTTTCCATCTTCTCATTCTCTGGAAAATTTTCGCGTGTACAAATTTTTGCGAATCACCAGTTTTTTGTACATACGCGTTTACATATTTTCGTGCTTTGACGGGCATGAAAATTTATGCACTCGAAAATTAACACGTCGATTCTGTGGAGAGAAAAAAAAGGCGGGAAGGGAAATGTCTTTATACGATCGTCCACGACAACATTCCAAAATTAGTGAATTGTGGCTAATGCTTCTCGTTGCCAAATAGTTGTAAAAGAAAAATGAGAGTGGACGAGAAACCGCGAAAATTTCTTCATGCGAAGCTTTCTGATTGGACCATTTGCTTTAACTCATAACTACCAATTAGATATTCAGAAATTTTATTCCGCGTTATGATTTGTGTGAAAACTGATTGATCTATTTTCTCTATCTTAGATATTTATCGAATATGCATCACCCAATGAAGCCAAAACTGCCAGTGAAGCTCTCGCTGGACGTAAATTCGCCAACAGAGTCGTCGTTACGTCTTATTATGATCCGGAATTATATTATCGAAGTGAATTCTCTTAGATTATCGTACATTGTATATTGGTGAAGTGAACGAACATTATCATTCAAGCAGAACTTTGCTTCCTTTATTTCACATATTGTTGATTGCCATCGGCAGAAATTGACATCAAGATATGCGACATCAATTTCTACCAATGAAATGTCTTTTATCATTTTCACGGATGATTCTGCGGAATGGTAACAGACTTATTCCGGCAAGCCGTAGACTAGTCGGTTTTAGGGTAACATTCTGCGGACTATAGACATAATACGGGAAAAGCACTGCGAAGAAGATTGTAATATCAACGAGCTTGTTCTTAGTTTTTATTCAATTACAAGGTCGTTGATTACCCTGTTGTCAAAAACTTGTTACCCTGTGGTCAAAAACTTGTTCAAAGTTTGTTGTAAGTTTGCTGCTGATTTTGAATAAGTTTTTTCCCAGTACCCTTTTATCTTCGATGTCCTGTAAATTATTGGTAACATTCAGTGTTCAAAATAAGAACAAACATTCACTGTGGAGGAGGGATTTTTGAGCCTTGCTGATTATTTGTTCTTATTTTGATCACTGGCATTGATGTACACTGATTATAGTGAAGAAACTTTTTAATCTATATTCGACTCGATTGTCAATTCGGTTTTCTTTCTAAACAAATACAGTATATAATCATGTTCATATATATTTGAGGCAAATGAAGTTCATGCAAAAATTTGGAATTTCAAGTCAGACAATTAACAGGAATAGGGGACGAAAATTCGAAATTATCCCAAGAGCCTACTTATGGTGTATATTGCTTGTTAAAATTCGCAATTTGTCTCGTATTTTATTTGAGAGATGGTGGATACTGGGGCTGCTACGAACAACAGAATTTGTCGAGGTGCAAAATCTAAGTCACTGTACTGTAGAAAAATTAGGAAAACAATCGCTCGTTGCTCTTGCCCTCAAATGGCTAATCTGGGTGCAGAGAAATGACCTAGAGCACCTTTTTTTTTTTGAAATACGATGATAGTCATTTAATAGGTATACAAACTCCAACATAAATATTTAAGACAATCATGCAAAAATTCGAAAGTTCAACTCCGCGTGTAAATCGCACAAGGTCATGATGGTTCCAATCTTGCTGAACCGCGTAGGACCCAATTTGATGGTGCTGATTTCAAATCGGATATCATTTTTTTAAAATGCTGCAAAAATAAGCCAAAAACATTAAAAGTGCACCGATATTCATATAATTTTTTTTATCCAAGATTACATTTTCTGAACAGCTTTAAATTAACGGTTTGCCGAATCTCATGTTGGTTTCAAACATTATTTTTTCAAATTCTCGAGGCCAATTTATACATGTTTTTGGGTAAACGTGTGACGATAGGGTCTGCAAAAAATTTTTTAGACCCTGTAGGATTTTGCCAAGTGAATATCAGATTTGGAATCAACAGCAACACATTTTAGGCAAGTTAACCAATGTGAAAATCGAAACACTTTTAATTCTTCAATCTTCCACAAAAATTTGAGACACCACCTAAGACAAAGCCTCGAAATCTGATTAGCAAGTCAAACAGCACGAAAATTCAAATTTGTTTTGTGAGTTTGTAACAAGACCTTAGCCCTAAAAATCTCTTGGGTATTTCCGAGGTCGTTTTAATTAGTTCGATTTACTTGTGGTGCATATTGCTTGTTAAATTCATATTTGAGAGATTGTTGGTTTTGTTGGTTTAAATTTGGCAACAAAAATATTGGGACAAAAATCTGAAAATTGAATATCATGGTCAGGTATAAAAAATTTACTGGCCATTTTGGCTGAATACACGTTTTATGTGGATAAACAACAAACTCGTCCCAAACGCTTCTTGCCTCTTCGGTAACTATTCTTTTTCTAGCTTAGTATACTAAGCTCTGACCTTGTTTCCATTTTCTTTTTCTTTTTCCATAATCCTATGTCGACTATTTAAATACTAAAATCTCATACTGCAGATTATAACGCAAAGAAAGAAAATCAATGGGGCCGGAATCCTTGGCTATTCTTTTTCAAAGAGGCAAGAAGCCCATGATGATACGAGTTTAAACAAATAAGTCAGATTTGGTGCTGAAGAAGTTAAATATAATCTGTCAATTAATAATATACAAATACGATTATCTGAAAATAATAATAAAAAATTATAGAGCCATTTTGTTAAGTGCACTACCAGCTTTAAACCATTCGATTTGTCCTTCATTCAATGTGTGTAAGAGAGAGATCTCTTCTTGTGAACCATCAGAGTGTTTAACCAAACAAACCAAAGGCTGAAAAGTAAACAGAAATTATGCGCATTTTCATAAAAGATGTTCATCGCCATATAACGCTTTGAGCATTAATTAAAGTTGACGAAAGGCGTTAATTAGAGCAGGGCGTTAATTTTAAATTGAGCTTCTTCCAGAAGATTGAATTAGCCTCTTGTACATCAGAACCAGTGAATAGGATTCTCATTCAGAGAAACTGAACTTATAATACTTTTGCTTATATTTACAAATACATGGAAACAAGGCGCTGGCTCATCAAAGTAGAAACATGTAGCAATGCAATAACTTCCTTTGGACTGCACAAGAAGGAAGTTATTGCATTGCAACAAGTTTTTAGTTTGAGCAGTTAACGCCTGGTTTTCATGTATTGGTGAATATTCTCCTTCTTAATTCAGTGAATTTTGTGATCTTCTCTACGTTTTTCTGAATTAACGCCAACTTTAAGCAGGGGCGTTAACTAGGATGGGGTCGTTAAAAGAGCGTGGGGATATTTTACTTTCCTAGGTATTAGAGATTAATTTGCACGTAGGTGTTAATTAGAACATTTTCAGCATTCGGGACAACTTTTTTGTAATGTGTTTTAAATAGAAGCAAATTATCATCGTGGAGGAGGAACCTGAAGCAATGCTCAAAAATCACTTCTCCACGATGACTATTTGGGCATACCGGGAAACCGGGATTGAGGAGGGAAGAAAGGATAGAGAAGGAGGAGGAAGGAGGGAGAAGGGCAGGTTTTTAGGGCATGCGCGAAAAATACGTATAATATTTATGGTAGTTCCGTTTAAAATTTTGTGTCAGTTTTAATGTTTCACAAAGAAACATGGATATTCTCCTTCTAAAACAAGTCGTCAAGTTATTTTGATACATATGCGTGAACTGTAAATACGTCGAAATCGTGCTTTTAGGTTATAATTTTGAGTTGGTATCAATGTTTCACAAAGAAACATGGATGAATATTTTAAAAAAAGTCAAGTTTTGATAAAAAAAACTTGCCCCCGTCCCTTCCTCACTCCCAGTATGCCGACTATTGGCTCTTATTTCGAATACTGTTGTCATGTGTAAAGCCGTCACCAATCCATTGGAGCCTCGTTACAACTTGCATATCTTGTCTAGAGCACATAAGGTGGAAGTAGCTATGAACGTAACAATAAAAGCAACGTACCTTTCCAGCAGCTAATTCGTTTAGACCGAGCAATGAAATTTTGTCATTTGAATGAATCTTATCATAATCGGAAGGATCAGCAAAAGTTAACGGTAGCATACCTGTAATGAACGAGATCAAACATTCACAATAGACCTATTCACAAATACATGCAAACGAGGCGTTGTGCAATAAATGAGATAATGGTTCGTAGTAAATGAACTAAAACTAAAACGCAAAGAAGCTAGACCATATAAAGGCCGATTTCCACTAGGTGAATTCTAAATGAAGCCATTAAATTGGTTGAAAGTGACGCTAACTACCAGAATATAGACGAGAATTAGTAAATGGAACACTCACGAACAAACAATAGACCTATTCGCAAACACATTAAGCGAGGCGTTGGCTGCTCAAAGTAGAACTTGATGCAATGCGATGACTTATTAAGTTTTCATATATTTGTGAATAGGTCAATACTTTAAGTAATACAAAATAACATTGAATTTTCAAGTGGAATACAACAATATATCATAACTACCTTGCTTCTTTAAATTCGTTTCTAAATAGAAGAAGAGAGTAGTTACAAATCCAACAAGACGTATAAACGATACACATCACACATCATCCGTGGAGGATTGTTTTTAAGTATAAAAAAATACTTCTCCACAGGTGATATCTGTCAGTTGTTTTAAGGCTTACTGATCTCTTGAAATTTATTTCGTTGTCCACTTTCTAAATTTCACACCTTTTCCAGGTCCACTCTGAACCCTGTATGCTCAAAAATCACTCCTCCCCAGCGATTATTTGCTCTTATTTCAACCACTGGTTTCACAACAAACCAATCAATCGCCAGCACCTTAATTCACTGTTCAAAGTCAGCAGTAAATGATCTCTTTGATACTTACCAGCAATTCTTGCAAAACTTTTCACAATGATAGCTCTTCCACCAAGATGTCTTGGTTCAAGAGCTGCGTGTTCTCTACTGCTACCTTCACCGTAGTTTTCATCGCCAACAACAACCCATGGTTTATTATTTGCCTAAAAAATAATGTTACTAGCCTTTTCAGTCAGATTTTCACAGGTACTGCGGATAGATACTCATATTCTAGACCCCCCAAAAGCCCGGGTCTTATAGGGTTAAGGTTAAATCAGCTAAAATTGACAAAATTCAACTAAAATTTATCTAGTGTGTTGACTCAGTAGCTACTCTCCTTTGTAGATTTTATTTTTGAGACGATCCCTTTCTCAACGTGCTCTACTGGTTGATTTCCATTAGCCGGAAAATTCCGCGCAAAATTTAAAAACAGAAAATTCCATTGGCAGAAATTGACATCACCAATGGAATTTCTTCTTTTGACTTTTGCGTGGAGTTTTCCACCTAATGGAAATCCACCTTAGTCAATGATTGGTTAGATAGCACGAGCTGACAAGTTAGTATATTCACAACAGAGAAACCAACCATACATCAAGTCCTACAAATAATGTTGAAGAGGAAACTTTACCTCCATTAAATTTCGCGGGCACTTCGTGACAATCATTTTTGCGTGATTGTAATTTCGCGAATTAGATACTACCTTATTGGCATTAAGTTTTACGGGATTGTTCGTGACAATCACTTTTTGTGATTATTTGTGATTTTGTTAAAATTAATGAAAGTAAGGTAGTAACTTTGAAGAGATATCTTTAATTATAAATATAATATAGAATCCCTGTAGGAGCAACATATAAACAGAGAAGGCCAGACCTTTGAATTCACGACGATATTCTCCTCTGTGTAGGAGCAACTTTAGAGGGTAATTTGCAGTCAACAGACTGCAAATTAGTCTCCAAAGATTAGTCTCCACAGGACGTGAATTCAGAGGCCTGGAAGGCAAACCATGCAATGAGTGCAGTATGGGTAAATATAATCAGTGATTGAAATAAGAACACACAATCACAGCGGAGGAGGGATTTTTGGACATTGCTTCAGACTTTCTAGTAACAGTAATATTAGCTCTTAATTTAAACACGGATGATAAAAGGTAATGCCTTTTCGATCCAATGGACCGAAACCGCAATTTGGACCCTCTTTGCATGATTTTCCAACCCGAGTGGACGAAATCAAAAATGCTTTTTGTGATTCTTTCTGAAACATCACTTTGAAAAGTACTAAATTTTAAAATGGTAGCACTTTAGGAACATTCAGGAGCATGGTTTAAAGACAAAAATACATCATACTTTATAATGACGAGCAGTATCAGGAACAGCTCCATATTCATTCGTTAGTTGATTACGAACATTGTTAGCTTCATTATTCTCTTCGCTTATGGCCCTAGAAAATGTAAATAAGTAATGTTTGTTATGTATCAAGAATAAATATAATCGTCGGACATGTGGATGAGTGATTTTAAATACAACCTTCTACAGGTGACTTAGTATGCACCCCCCACAATTTTTGAGAAAGCACCACTGGTACGTGATTTTTTCTGCGTTCCAGTAGCATATGTAAGGTTTTGTACTTCTTTCAGAACTAATATTTTACTGGACTAAATTATCTCCCTTTAAGTATTAGAAATATTTGCCAAAGTACATAGCAAAATTGTAAACAGATATAAGAACAAGCCTGACTAAAACCGTATTTTTCAGGCTTGAAAAATATACAGTGTACACACATACCCAATGAACATATTGTTCGATATATTATCAAGATGACCT
This sequence comes from Neoturris breviconis, assembly GCA_032360805.1. Classification (NCBI taxonomy): domain Eukaryota; kingdom Metazoa; phylum Cnidaria; class Hydrozoa; order Anthoathecata; family Pandeidae; genus Neoturris; species Neoturris breviconis. The sequence continues at coordinate 10,029 of JAULBZ010000781.1, forward strand.
CGATATTTCAACCAAGGACCAGCCATACTAATATGATCAGTTGTACATTTTCCTTTAACCTAAAATAAAATATAACACCTGTAATCAATGGTGTGACGTCATTAAGCTTGAAAGGATGATTCCTTAGAAGAAATTAATCAGTAAGCAAGCCTGAATGTAACTGTTGGACACTACCTGTGGAGGAGAGTTGAGTATTGTTTTCACAAGCGAGGTCTGATAAGAAAATTCAGACTTGGTACGTACACAATGGAAATATAGTAAAACTTCAGAGTAAGGCAATTTAAAACATTAGACGAAGGCAATCAAAGGAAATTATATTTGTATTTCCACTAGGCAAAAAATCCGCTGCGAAAGCAAAATGAAGACATTCCATTGGTAGATTGGTATCATAAATTGACGTCACAAATGGTATGATGTCAATTTCTACATATGAAATGTCTTCTTTCGACTTTCACAGCGAATTTTTGCATAGTGGGTTTTCGCCTAATCAACTATTAGGTGAAGAAACTTAAAAATGGCCGTCAGCGACCGTCAACGATTGGGCGCTATTCAATCTCCATGTAACAAAAGTCTAAGCGCTCATTATTTTAAGTAGGTAAACAAAACATGAAAAGTAGAATTTTTTTTTGTAGCTGTAAGTTCTTAAAAAGAAGTTAGAAAAAGAACGAAAAAGGAAATAACTAAAAGATATTGGGTTAGGAAGATTTTTCAAGAACGCAAAACAAATATTGATATGTCAAATTTCTGGAATTTGGAACATCGTTTACAATGCATAAAACGCTGAAAGTCGACAACAGCGGGAGAGTTTTCATACATTTCAGAATTTGGCAAAGTAAAATAATTAACCATAGCTATGTTTTCTAACTGTTCTAACATATTACATAGTCACAGGACTATGCATGTGGCTATGCATGTTCTAACTGAAGATTCTATGAACCACCGCTTTCACAATAACTCATTATAAAAAATATCAATCTGTTGCTTGATCTTTCAAACTTTGTTGGATGAACAATTTTAGTAATAAAGCATTTTGATTGGTTTGGAAGATAAACACATGTTATAAATCGGTGGCGATCGCTATGAAAATAGAAAGTATTTCTACTTTCAATAGCGATCACCAACGAACCGCTCATGTTGCACAAAAAGTGTAAACAACAAAACTGAGCATGCTCACAACTGACCGCTGCTTGCTCAAAGATTGCTGCATGGAGATTGGCCTTAAAGGTCATTTTCAGGGTTGCATGTCTAGATCAAAAATCTAAGAATGAAAATGAGGTAAAGAAATGTCAAATCGATTGGATGAGTTGATGTGTCAATTTTGATACCTTTATGAGTATTGGCATATCATGTAAATCTTTTCCATCAAATGGTTTGAATGGGGTAAGCAATTGTAGTCGATCACTAGTTGGACTAACATTAACAGTAACACTGGAACTATCTGCTGGTGGTTCCTGATAAGTATTCTCTCCTGGGTCAAAACCTAGAGATGGTAACTCATCACCATATGGACTATCCAATTTAAATTTACTTCCATCAGCGCCGGTTAACTCGTCTGTTAACGGATTAAATGACAAATCACCAGCAATTGATAAGGCTGTGACAAGTTCAGGAGATGTGACAAATGCATGTGTGTTATTATTTGCATCATTACGGCCAGTAAAATTACGATTATATGACGTCACTATCGTATTTTTCTCACCTTTTGGAACATCTTGTCTAAAAGAAAGGAAGTGTACCAGTGGTCGAAATAAGAGTAAATAATCACTGTGGATGAGGGATTTTTTAGCATAGCTTTAGACTATGTAGCCTGGAGCTATGCAGGAAATTAACTTCTCCACAGTGCTTATTTGATCATATTTTGACCACTGAAGACCTGGCATTGATTTTTTAGTACATTCTTTTCTATAGCACTATACATTTGACGAAATTCAACAGAAATGAAACTGTACAGAGCTACACAGAGAGTGTCCACCTAGTAGGCAGACACTTGTTCAAAGTCAGCAATAAAGACGCTAGAGCAACGTTGTTCTAGTAACTTTGAATTTTTTTTTGCCCACTGGGAATGAGCTTGCATTGAATTGTTTGTTATATTCGGTACAAAGAAACCAGTCCTTTGCATTATCATGAACTCAGTACTCTTCTATGTAGATTGTATTTTTAAAATGGTTCCTCATTATTAACTCAGTGGACAATGTTCTAAGAACAACGCCGACTTTAAACAGGTTTTTGCCCACTGGGAAGAAACCAATGGAAGGGCAAAACAATGATTTTTAACTTTCTGCGTCTAACGCTAAGCCTCAAAATAATTGTCAACATCACCTGTGAAGGAGTGTTTTTTGAGTACAGTTTTCAGTTGCAAAGCTGAAGACTATACTTAAAAACATTCCTCCCCGGGTGATGTCCAACAGTTATCTTGAGGTTTGTAAAGCATATTTTGCACCCCTGAAAGAGTACAAACCTGTCCCACTGTCCAATACATGGTCCACAAGCATTAGCAAGAACAACACCTCCAAGTTCGCGTAAAGTTTCAGCGATACCATCTCTTTCAATAGTAGCACGAATCTGTTCAGAACCAGGTGTGATGGTGAAGAGAGATCTAACATAGAATTAAACACATTATTACACATTATTACACATAATTACAAATCCTACAATTTAATGACAAGAACTTTTACCATATATATGGTTTTTACTTTACATGATTGAATTTCGCGCAGGATTAGATTTTTCACCGAGGCAAAATTAATCCGTACAAAAAGCTTTCAAAATTATTTGCGTAAAAAAACGGAATATAACTATAAACCCATTTAAAAAACTGTTACGAATTTTTTGATAAAATTTCCGGATACTTGAACATAAAGTAAAGTTGAACTTGTTCTTGTTCTTGTAAATGTTTCTAAGCCAGAAAATAGCCTGGAAGTAAGTGTGTTCATGGAAGATATATGAATATATTAGAAAATAGCCTGGAAGTAAGTGTGTTCATGGAAGATATATGAATATATTAGAAGAATTTAGCACTTTTATCATTACCTTGTTACCCTCATTATGTGTGCAAATTTAAAGCTGAGTACTTGAAATAAGAGTGAATAATCACTATGGAGAAGTGATTTTAAAATATGGCTTTAAACTTGTAGCCGGAATTTATTCTTACAACTCGCTTCTCCAAAGTGATTGTTTTACCACTGTTATTAAATGCATACTTTGATTTTACTCCATGAGCAAGAGCTTGTCTTGCAACACTAGCTGAACGACCCATATCTTCATAACTACTATTTGTACAACTACCAATCAAACCTAAAGAATTACCCAAAAAGACATTGCAGAGCAAAAGAAATTACAATAGAAAAAACTGACCCTTCATTACAATAGGTTGTATTTGTTATAATTGTACTCTGAAAAAGACACCTTTAGAAAGTGTTTATAACAATGTAAAATATTACGACAGTGATTCAAATAAGAACAAATAATCATCAATGTACAGGAGTAGATGATTAGTTGATGCATTATATTGGCTTTATATAAACCATTAATATTTGAATAAACACCTGGGGAGTTTATTAAAAAATCTACTTTTTTCCTTTTTTCTTCTTTTTTTTGGGGGGGAGGGGGTGGGGGTGGAAGGGGGTGTTTATTTAACAGGGGTGTTGAATTGACAAAGATGTTTATTAAAACATTCATTGTAGACCTATTTTTCTTCTTCATATAATTATCCATAAGATCTACATTATCATTACACATATCATGATAAATCTACATCCTACATCATTGTCATCATCAAGATCAATCATATTCACTTGTGTTGGAAGATGGAATGAAGAGGGGATAAGAGGAGAGAGGAGCATTTATTAAAAAATTGATATTATTTTCAGAGGTATTTATTCGACAGGAGAATTTATACAACAGGGGTGTTTTAGTAAAAAATTGACATTTATTCGACAGGGGCGTTTAATTGACCGGGGTTAATTTAATCGATTATTTGCAGTATAAAAATTATCAGTTTATCAATTTTCCTTTTATAAGGGACCATCTCCAAAATTCGTTCCTAGGGGAACAGTGCTGAATTAACGATCTTGCAATTAATTGGTTTCTTCGTCCCGAAGAAACCAATCAAGTGCATACTCATTGACTTAACATTCCTCATTGTAGATTAATTTTTCTCAAATTTGTTGATTTTGACTACTTTAAAGCTGGTAAAATATCTGCTCTTTGAAACGAATTTTGGAGATGGTTCCTTAGCTGAGATAACATTTTTAAACTTTACTTACCAACTTTTATTTCAGTAGGCCATCCATTTTCAACAGCTGATGCCCCTAACTTTGAAATGGGGTTACCAAGATCGGGAGTAAAAGGTCCATTGACATGTGGTTCCAACTAAATAAGAAAAAGGCAAGTCAAAATAATCACTGTGTAGGAAGGGTTTGCTAACATTGCTTCAGGCTTAACATTTTGCTTACTTTGAGACCTCAACATTACTCTATATAATAACCAATGTTCAATAGAACCAAAACAATATAACAAAGATATTGCAAAATAATTCTCAATATATTGTGGTAAAACCAATTCCTGCAAAGACTTAAATATTTTCTTTCCTAAATGCACCTTTTAGAATAATAATATTCTACTAAAATTTGAATAACACGAGCTTACAGTAAATCCTCTAATATGCACCCACTCCCTTTTAAGGACCTCTTCTACCATCCCTTATGAGCCCCCACTTTCAACATCTCAAGTACCCATCCAGGATTGATTAGATGATTTGCCTACTTGCTAAAGTAGCTACTTTCTGCACAGATATCACAATCTAAAGATTTATCATGAACATACACAGAGTAAAGGTAAAGAGAATAAGAGTCAATAATCATTGTGGAAGAGTGATTTTAGAGTGTAGCTTCAGGCTTTCAAAGTCCGCAGTAAAGACACAAGAACAATGTCATTCAACGTTATTCTAACTTTTTTACTGCTCATTTTGAACGTCTGAAGATGTGCTCAAACTCACAGTGATTATTCACTCTTATTTTCAACCGGTAACACACAGTGTCCAACAAACCTCAGATAAGTTGATTTCGATAAGTTGATCATATTCTGCACCTTCATCAGCTTCTAACAGACTTTGATATTGTTCTGCTAAAGATGCGATTTCAGTACGACCAGTTGCATTCAAATATTTACTCATTCTTTCATTGAATGGGAAGATAGACGTTGTTGCGCCGATTTCTGCACCCATATTACAAATGGTACCCATACCTATCGTAAAAAAAACAATTGAATAGAGGTAATTAGTTTTTTGTGTGTGCGTCTAATCCCTTAGCAATCCCTGTGAAGAAGTGTTCTTTGAGTACAGTTTTCAGTTTCAAAGCTGAAACTGTACTCAAAAACACTCCTCCACAGGGGTTATCGACAGTTATCTTGAGGTTTGAACAAGATGCATAATTTAAACAAAACAAAATTTTAAGACAATCAGTTTAAACAAACTGGGATTAGCCAAGTCAACACAAAAAAACATTTTGCTATCTCACCTGTGCAAGATATAGATTTGACACCAGGTCCATGATATTCAACAATGGCCCCAGTTCCACCTTTCACAGTAAGAATATCAGCAACTTTCAGGATCACATCTTTTGGTGATGTCCATCCACTTAGTTGACCAGTAAGCTTGACACCAATAACCTAATTAATTAGAACAGATATGATTGAATCTGTGACAGTCTCCAAGTTTAAAAGCATTCCTTTTAATTAAAATTGGTCAATCTTTAGCTCTTAGACAAAACAACACAGAACTTTGAGGCACTCAATTCTATTCTAGCCTAGAATGCTATATCTAATATAAAATTTCAAGATGGCAGAATGCAAGTACCAACACTGTATTGTCATAGTAATAACCCATCCAAAGTAAAATTAACAGCTGAAAAATAGCTATCAAGGAAGCATTATATACTGTATACATATGAAAATATGAGATTCCCCAATGATAACAGTCAGACATCACATGCGGAGGAGTGTTTTTTTAGCACAGGTGATGTCCGACCATTATCTTGAGGCATGATAGCGATAAATAGTCGAACCCAGTGGTCGAAATAAGAGTAGAGAATCAATGTGAGGGAGAGATTTTTGAGCATAAATTTTAGGTTTTCTAGGCTGAAGCTATGCTCAAAAATCACTTCTCCACATTGGTTATTTGCTCTTGGTTCAACTTTTCTGTTAGGCTTTTGTTTTTAATCACCTTTGGGCATTTCAGTTCCCATGGTATACCAGCCATAACGTCAACTGCATCAGCTCCACCAACACCAATAGTGACACCACCAAGCCCTCCTCCATTGACAGTATGACTGTCAGTTCCAATCAGTAAACAACCGGGAAATGCATAATTCTCTAAAACAATCTGAATATAAAAGATATAGTTAGATAAACTTAACTTCAAAGTGGCTCTGGAAAAAAGTATACGACACATTGGAATTTAACAAAAATCCTTCGATTCAATATTATAGTAAAGAATGGAGTATTTTAACTTTTTAAAATTGATTCCTTGTTGTGGAATAAACAAGGAACATCAAGAGTGGCCAATTAAAACAAATATTCATCGCATTAAGGATATTATGGTGAGCCTTTTGAACAACAGCATTAAACTTTACAGAGTTCAGCATAACCACAAATAATCACTATGGAGGAGGGAGTTTTTGAGCATAGCCTGAAGCTATTCTCAAAACACTCCTTTGTGGTGATTATTTGCTCTTATTTGGAATTATGTTAACTTACCTGGTGAATGATGCCAGATCCTGGTTTCCAGAATCCAACCCCATACTTAGCACTTGCAGTTGCAAGGAAATTGTAAACTTCTTTATTTATATCCTAAAAGAAAACCGTCACTAGAGATTCTTTGTGGTCAACAATCTTCTATAGATAAGCAAAATGCTTGCATAGAAGATAGATAGATCAGTGATATTTCAAAATGATTTTACTTTAGTTATATTTTGTTATAAAGATGACAATCGTTTAATAGCTTGTCGACTAAGATTTTTCCTACGCTTTACAACAAGTCAGAATATAACTCCACACAAACATTACCTGTGGAGAAGTATAGCTGAGCAAAGTTGAAAATCATATTAAAAATACTCCTCAACAGGTGATGTTCAGCAGTTATTTTCATGTTTTTATGTTAAAGTGAACAGAGTTCCATAAAACAGCAATAATCACTGTGTAGGAGAGATTTTTGAGTATAGCTTTTAAAAAACGGCTGGATAGCCTGAAGCTATGCTAAAAACTTCCTCCTCCACAGTGCTTATTTGCTTCTATTTCAAACATTGATAGCAATAAACCTACAATAGCTCTTGCTAAATCCTTGTCCCCACCGAGTTGTGCTTCAATGAGATGATCACAATGAATTGTTGAAGGTACAGCTACTTTTGGTAAACCACTCGAAATAAACTGCAACATAGCCATTTGTGCAGTTGCATCCTGCATCGCAACTCGATCAGGACGCAACTTCAAGTATGATTCTCCTCTCTTAATATCCTGAAAAAAAACAAAACAAAATAGTTAACAGTGTTCAAAGCAAGACCAAATAATCACTGTGGAGGAAGGATTTTTGAGCATTGTTTCAGGCTTACGCTCAAAAATTTAGTGAAAACGAAAATCCATATATAGATTTTTGCTGTTAGATGAGAATTCAGATGATGAAGATGTAGAATTTTTCACCACAGTGATTATTTGCCCTTATTTCAGACACTGTATTTAAAAATAATCACTTCCAATGGCCCCGTTCAATTTATTTAAGGAGCTCTAGCCTAATAACATATCAGCAATAAATAACTTAGTTCTTATTGACAAATATTGGATTCTAAATGCAAATCAGCCCTACAGAGGTGAGTGCGTAATTAGCATAAACTAAAGAACATAACTCTTCACAGAGCATAGATTAAGATATTTGTAATCCTGCATTATCATAGCATGATATAGAACATGGACAATTGAGTTCACAGTACCCAGTAGCAGAAATAAATCAATATGGAAGAGGGATTTTTGATAGTTTCAGGCTTTGTAGTTCAAAGTCATGCTAAAATTCATTCCTCCACAGTGATTGTATTTTTTTCTTTCAACCACTATAGTACTATCCAAATAGTAAAACATAATACCTGGTTAATGGGGTCATCCAAATGGCTATAAACGACTTTCTCCGACATCGTCAAAGGTCGACCAAGTCTATATGTAAGCATAACAGTGTTCAAGATAAGAGCAAATAATCACTGTGTAGGAATTCTCGAAAGTCACTTCTCCACAGTCATTATTTGCACTTATTTCGAACACTACATAAACATATAATTTAAGATAAGTTCTGAAGAGGTTTCACACATTACTTAACTGCAGACGTATTCAGATTTATGCAAGAACTAAGCAAGAGGTACTTTAAACAGAATGAATCAATATCAAATGAGCATCAATATCGATAGAAAAGTAGTACCATACTTATTATACCTATGTACAGTATGTTACTAAAGTATCCTGGGTTCAATTCCTGGTGCCATGGCAAAGTGTTTTTATAGCTTTCTATCGACGGTTCGTAAAAGTAAGTACATCCTGCTGAGGTAGGAAATCAAATTGATCTAGAAAAGGAGAGCATCTGCAAGGTCATTGGTCAAAATAAGAGTAAATAATCACTGTGCAGGAGTAACTTTTGAGCCTAGCTTCAGGCTTTCTAAATTTACCCCTCCAGAGTGATTATTTACTCTTCACAACAATGATTGAAAGTTTATGATTGTTTAGCATGAAAATATAAATTTAACCTAGCTACAGTAGAGTCAGAAATAAAAGTAAATAATCACTGTGGAGGAGTGATTTTTGAGTATAAAAATGATTGCTCCTCAAAAGTGATTATTTTCTCTCATTTAACCACTATATACCTGTCTTTGACGATGTTCAAGTTATTGTTGAGCTTTTCATATGGTAAATAGGTATCCGTTTCAAAACGACTGATGGCAACCTAAAATCACAAAACACTTTTAAATTAAAGTGTTACTAACTTATTTCCATGACATTGGAAACACTCTTGCTTTTTTGTGTGAAATATTTTGTGTCTTACTCTTTGCTATTCACAAGTAATTGGAAAAAAGCTCACTATTGCACAAGATAAGCAAAGGTACAGTATTGATCATAATATAAACAGTGAAAAAAAGAAAAAAATCAAAAAAATTCTAAGTCAACAAAAATCATAAAGTTGCCCAAAACTCGGGACCGAGTGGACAAAATCGAAAAAAAATTTGGCAAGCCCTTCTAAAATATTGCCACAAATGCTGGTACCAAATGGTAGCATTTCAGGAACATCTGAATCAAGATTACCTTGCAAGATTTTTATTTCAGAAATAAAATTTAAATTATTTCGGTTGAGTTGGTCAGTTAACAATAATGGAACAGTACCGCATAATCACTGCGTAGGAGTGATTTTTGAGCATAGATTCAGGCTACAAAGTGAATTTACTCTTATTTCAACTACATCAGTAATATAATTGGAATACCTTCGTGGGAAGGAGTTTGAAAAATCCATGATTATATTTATAGAAGATTTTTAGTAAGTTGCTCCAACCTTAGAACGTTTTATAACAAAAAATACAAGTTCCTTCCTGCTAACACTTTTATCACAAATAAGCATTTTCAGATTTCTTAATCAAAGTTGTTAGTTATTACTAGCTGTGTGTTAATGATAGAAAATAAACTCTATTAAACCCAAACACTTCAGAATAGCATATCATGCATAGTACAAAGTCTCAAAATAACTGCCAGACATCAATTGTGGAGGCGTGGTTTTTTGAGTAGTAGTAGTGTAGCTGCAAAACTGTAATTTTGATGCTGGCAGTATATACAGTATGTTTTTAATGTTTAATGATATCATGGGAATGAGTATACATATAATAAAACATTGGTTTACATATACAAACACAGTTTTTGATAAATGAAACTGTTTCTACTTTTCAAAGCTTTCATTCATCAGATAACATGGGTTAAAATAAATGTTCTGTAGAGGAGGGATTTTTCAGAATAATTCCAGCCAATTTAAATATAGTACTCTAAAAAAATCCCTTCTCCACAGTGGTGACTGGCAATTATTTTAACCTCTGGAATAATAACATTACCTTTGAACTAAGAAGTCTTGCATAGCTCTTGACACAATGTTTGGTCAGCTAGAAAAGAAATAATCATCCATATATATACAATATTCCTTGGTGATAAAGTTTTTTCTCAGTATAACATTACAGTGGTCAAAATAAGAGCAATAAACACTGCAGAGAAAATCGCTTCTTCACAGTGATTATACTCTTAAGGACCATCTCAAAATTTTGTCTCAAAAGCAGTCTTTTGGTAGAGTTGAAACAAACTACATTGGAACAAATTCAATAATCAAATGTATGGTATTGAAAGTAGCCTACCAAAGCAAGTGAAAGTTAAACCTAAAAGCACCTAAATATGATTTGCATACACACATTATACGTCAGTGTTTGAAATATGTCTTTGTGGATGTCGACAAAATATTTTCGTCCCGCTTAGCAGCTTTTTGCTACTAAGGGTAGGAGGTTCATCAAGGCTGCTAAATATATTTTTTGGGACAAAAATTTCGTTTTTCATATTAGATGCAACATTTCTATCATGGCAACTTGACACGTAATCTCAATTTTACCAAGAATTGTGCTAAAACAAACAGAACAACATGTTACAGTCATGCAGTATGTGTAGCCTCAAGTACAGGATTTAAATGTAAAAGTAAAAACTACAAAAACAACAGAACAAAGTTAAAGAAAAATCCATAAAAACATTTTTGCATAGCTCCCAAGTGAGAAAGCTCCGGAGAAGAGGAGTGTATTTCATTTCCAAGATAGCAAATCCAGACACGTTTTTTTCATCATATTTTGACTCATCTCTGGAATTTTTGCCAATTCTTATAGAAACAACCTAGTTTCCAGGGCTTCTTGCCTTTTCAAAATATGGAAGAACGCTTTTGCGTTTGAACGCTCTGCTCTTCCGTATTTCAAAAAAGCAAGAATCCTGGAAACAAGGTTGTTATAGATAATTAAAATGATGTCATAATTTTTTATTTTTTATTTTTTCTCAGAATTAGAGCCAAAGCAACAAAAAAAATAAAATAAAAAAAAAATCCCCTTTCTAATGACGCATCCTTGTTTTCATCAGGGCTTTTTGCCTTTTTGAAATATGAAAGAGTGGCTAGGAAAGATTTATTGACTGCTCTTCCGTATTTCGAAAAACCAAAAAGCCCTGGGAATGAGGTTGCGTTTCGTTGTAAGTGCATACACTAGATTTTCATTATAAAAAGTAACAATCTATGGATGAATTTAGTGATATTTGTGCGATGGACGCTAATTAACAAGCTATGAGTGATTTTAGTGACATGTACATTTCAAATACGTGCCTAATTTATAATCTACAAGTAATTTTAGCAGTACATACGTGCAATATACAAGGCTAAAAGTATCAATCTACACGTGATATTAGTGATGCGACGTACACACAATATACGTGGACAATTTACTAGTGATTTTAGTGATACCTTCAATTTCATAACTGATTTGATTGGATTAATGTCAGGTTTTTTTTAAGGCCATAGCTTAAAACCAAGTTTAGTGCCTGCGAGACAACACTTGCCTCATTCTCCAGGCCATACCTGCCTGCAGCAGTCTCTCAGGCTATTCCTCTTTATTTCTTCTGGGACAGAGCTGACATAGTGACATCATCGCATGATAGTAGAGAATCGCCACACCCGCACCTAAATTCTCGTGACAAGGCCTACTATATTTCGAACTCTTCCAGTAATTTTCTTTTCTTGAACAAATGATAAGGAAGAACTGGACATGCTTACTTTATTTACACTATGCCTGCCTACATCAGGGCACTCAAAAAGACTAAGATCAAGGGTTGAAAAGTCGTCAGCAAGTTTGAGAAAAATGCTGACGCTAGCGAGGGGAAGAAGACAACAAAGATGTATATTACTTGTTTATTTAGTATTTAAATATATATTATGAGTGAATAAAAGGTGAAACACTTGTTTTCCAGAAGAGACATGTTTTTTCACATTGACTTTCCTTTAAATCCGATAGCCCAGTTCAAAGGTGTTTTAGGCGGACCTGACCTATTTTCAGAGCAATTTTTTTACATGCCATTACAAATTAGTAATTATCTCAAAAAGTAAATAATATTTTTAAATGGGGTAAAAAGCAAATGAAAGGTGAACAAATTATCTTTCCAATGATATATAACATGTTGGGTGAGATTCGGACAGAGTGTCCGAATTATTGAACTTAAAAAGAAAAAGAAAAATAAATAAATAAAAGTTTTAGCAAAATAAAAAAAAGTAAAGCGATGAGAGTACCTTTTTTCACTTTTTTTATGCAAGGTATATACCTAGACAACACATTAGAAATAGTTATAGGATATATGAACATGAATGGAGGCCAAATAGTTCGAAATTGACATGGTGCTAAAAAAAAAACTAAAAAAAAACTTGTGTTTTGAGCTAAAAAAAATACCCGAAACAAAGTTTAGATAAGCCAAGTGGCTTAGCAAAGCTTAAGGCAACTAACTATCCTTGATATACCGAAACGCTACATCTAGAACCCATAAAGTATCGAAATAAGCCCTATAGACTTCCCGAGCCAAAAAGAATATGCTGAAACTGTTCTACTGTAGAACCTTTCTACATAACATACAATAAACATTTGGAAGGAGGAGATAACATTTTATTCATACATTCGACGTATTTTTCTCTCGCTACTACTGTATCACCTGCAAAAAATACCTGAACAAGCAGGGCACGTAAATACGCTATGGGTGCAAAATTAGCGCCGCAGGCGTGATTTTTTACTTTTTAGACTCTGTGGACGCTATTTTAACGGGAATTGAATAAAAAACAAATGGATACTGTAGATGATGTGGCGTATATATAACCGTGTGGTTTTTGTCGGGATTTTAAAAATCAGCGCTGTTAGGCCTGTTTTAAAATCGCTTTTCATTTTTTTAACAGGAAAATGGAAATAAATCGCCAAAAACCACACTGTTTCCTATTCTACAACATATTTCACTTCTTTTACCCAAAAAATTACCCAAAAATCTTTGCTCACGGTACCCACAAGTCGATTTAAATTTTCCGTGCGTAACGAAAAATAGTCGAAAAATAGCGTTTATTGCTCTGTGAATTTTTTAAATATTAATGTGTTTTTCTTACGGGAACCAACAAGTATTATAATGTATGTATGTATCAAGGAGGGTTCCAGCTTTCCAGAACAGTTTACTTCATCAAGTAAAAGTAAGTTTAGTTCAAGTTATAGCCAATTCAAATTTCCAAAATTTTGGTAATTTTTGTGCTAGATTCGGAAGGTCATGTCCGCTATTTCCGTAAATGAAACAACGGTGAGTTGAACATAGTAATTAGTCCTGTAATACCCGGTACTTTTGTGACGGGGTGCATCGGTGTATGTTGGTAAAACTAAATCGAAGATCACCCGTAAAACTGTGATTTACCCCGTATAAAAAACGGTTGGTACCAGATTGGCACCCTTGTCCCCGGCCGAAGAAATCCCCTTTCCGGACACACCCTGTGATTGTCCGGGGGATCGACACCCTCCTCTCTTAAGACGGAGATAAGGAGTTACATTGCTACACTGTTGAATTGAATTTTTACAGTTCTACACCACCGCCATTGGTCAAGATAACAATATTTAATGCATTATATTGTAAAGCTGTGTGCTAGCTAGCTACACATTTGAGATCTTAAGAGGAGTAATTAGAAGGAATGTAACAAGTTCTTTAACATAATTCGGCATCATTTCTAAAAAAATAAAACAGTGAATCCACAATGAATCCGATAATTTGCTACACAGGTGACTGCGCTTTTTCATTTTTGGGTAGCTAGCTAGCTAGAGCTTTTGTTTTGTTGTAGTTGTTGATTATTGAAAGCCCTAACTTCGAACAAAAACAGACGTAGTACACATTTACCTTATGCCCCAATGTTAGAAGACGCGACATAATGAAGATGTTTCGTTTGATGTTACTGCGAGTATCCTGAGAGTGATCAGGTGATGATTGTATTTGCAGCCTGGACCCTGCGTCGTTTCCCCTTTGCACTGCAGCAGTTATTTTGTACGTACGCTCTTACATTTTTTACCTCCACCGCGGAGGATTTTTTTCCGCACATCTTCGCTAGTTATTTCAAATAATGATTTAAAAAGGGAGGAGAGTCTGGGTTAACTCGCCTTCTCTGTTTTGCAACTGCATTTCATTGTAAAAGTTACTGTTTATCGAGACCAACAACAACATTCGAAACATGGCACCCCCAAGCATGGAAGATGAAGTGGACCACGTTATCCAAGAAGTAAGCTTTTTTTTATTTATTTTAGGCATGTAGCTAACCATTAGACAGGAGACCACTTAGACCCACATGTAAGAGGGAATTAAATCCAATGGCAAGAAGCCATCCGCAGGCATGATGCTATTAGATCCCGTAGGTTGGTGTGTAAACTTTTCCATCCAGATGGTGCGCTCGGATCCACCGGACAAGTCCGGAGGTGTCCGGTAGACTGTCCGGTAGTATTTGGAATTAGATTTGGCCACCGGAAAACTTTCCTCTCGGACATTTGGGGTGTCATAGGGGGTGTCATTTTAATTTTTGTTTAGAACGAAATACCCAAATTTCCGTATTTTTTCCGGGTCATTCCGGGTCTTCCAAAGTATGTCAATTTAATTCGCAATAAGGCCCGGAACATTACCGGGTGTTTCCCGGAATTGCTTCGGAATACGTTTTTTTTTCTAAAGTTTGTAAGTTTTACATTTGATTGTCTAGCCATTCCTTATTTCTTTAATTGAACAATATTAGCAAACATTTCAACGGTTCTTCGTAAGCAAGGATTCCTAGTTCCTAAAACCAGAGCATCGATTCGTCGATTCGTTCAGACTTCCTTCGTCACGACCCTTCGCACTGTCGGCTTCATCGAGCGAATCAATCAATAAATAAGATAAAAAAAATAAAAATCTAGACTGGACTAGAAATTTCTCAGTGTGCTCCCACGGCTAATGTAAAATCGGGAAATCGGAACTTCAAAAGTCACACGGGAATAACATACTCTTTTTTGTTTGAGCCACAGCTTTCTCTTATGCACTAGTTTTATTTGATTATTCTGATAAGAAAACCAAACATTTTTACCGATGTATGATTTTTTATAAACGTAGTTGTCGTATTTAAAAAGTGACTAAATTTTCCTTTGTGACTAAATTTTAATGCCGACTCTTTTGCAACCTATGTATATGAGTCGAACCTTATTTATGGAGTAATGAAAAAGCGGAAAGAAGCCCTGAAAACGAGGTGTAGGGGAGGGGGGTAATGTAAACCGGGCTAAATTTACGGCGGCAATTTTCATTTGTCATCATTATTCCCGTTGCGCACTATTCCCAAATGCTTCCGAAAAACTATTAAAACGGAAACACTTAAATGGTCAAACAATCGAGTGTAAATAAAAACAATTAGATAGTAGAGAGTCTGGTAACTAAGTCCATAGTAGTATCTTTTGACGGGATAATAGTTTACTTATGATAATATTCTCCTTCTAAGAATAGCATTTCTAAGAAAGTTAAAAATAAACAATTATTCTTTTATGAGTTTTAATAAATTCAATAAAGTTTGTTTACATAGAAAATGCATTAACGGCGCCACGGTATAAAAGAAAATTAAAATGCAATGAATTGAACATCTGTTCATGTGTACAATATTTTGTTATGTTCGATTTGAAGTTTACTACTCTCCTCCACAAACTTCTTAAAAACGCAACTGCATGATCTATAAAAAAACAAAACATCTGCAATGGAGAAAAAAGCATTTATTTAAAGAGTGTGAGTTGTTTGGGGTCTCCTGGCTAAGTTTGTGCCTATTTAAAGAAGTTAATGCATTCTTTTGTCTAAAATATGTTGATTCGCAATTTTCATTAAATATTGGTTCGCAGAAAGTTTGAAACGGATCGCAAATTGCGAACCCTTATTTCGATTGTAGACCCCAGGTCAGAGTCATAAGCAAAAACAGAACTAAGTTAGGAAATCGGAATTGAGTAAATGGCGTACACGGAAAGCGCTTTGCGCTATCCCATGAGGGCCTTTCTATTTCTCAGAGCGCCGGTGGCTCGGCTAGTCCCTGTTTTTGTAATTCAATCTAAGATACCATAATGGTATTTCATTTTCATTTTCAAGTTCATTTCTTTAAACTTTTGCGAAACCCACGAAATATAACTCTTTTTATCGACTCGCAAAATTTAATACCCGCGGATTTCGAAAAATTTAGAGATCGCAAAATTTTGTTCCCGTAAAATTTAATATCTTTAAGTTAAGGTTTTTACCTTCTATTGTTCGCGCCCCTCGTTAAGCACTGGGATCGAAGTCGGGCGCAAAAATTAAAAGGAGATAGTCCATCTCGTACCCGTGACTTTTCTGATTTGTGAACTTTTGACCTCGTTTCAAGGGCTTCTTTCGAAAAGGCAAGAAGCCCTGGAAACAATGTTGCTTTTGACGCACAATGTTCTTTCCACGAACTTGACGCGTATCGATGACGGACCACAGGTGTTTAAGGCGGACCTGACCTATTTTCGGAGCAATTTTTTTACATGCCATTACAAATTAGTAATTATCTCAAAAAGTAAAGAATATTTTTTAATGGGGTAAAAAGCAAAT
>JAULBZ010000782.1:0-26724 GCA_032360805.1 Neoturris breviconis
TATACAACTTAAATTGTGCTATCCTTTCAAGGCTTCCGCGAAGTATTTCTTTCTACTCTCTGTTGAACAACTTCTTCGGGTTTATATACATAAATTTACATTTGCTAGATGGAAATAGTTTTGTGTGGGGGGGAGACTGTAAAGTCTGGTTTACACGGAAGGTCAATGTCATAGCTAACATTACCAATGTTAATTTAAATATTAATTGTTGATGATATTAGATGCACAATTTAAATCACAATATAGTGACTAGTAGACTCAATCTCGAGATTACAACTACAAAGAGTCAAGAAAATGGTGACAAAATTTATCATCTCTCAAGTGACTTAAGTTCACTCTCAAACGTGAGAGCAGTTTCAGGCCAATATGATTAACAATATAGGCTTTTTGTTATGTAGCTAGGTAAAGCTTTTTTAAAGGCTGATATTGTTTCAAAAGATTGCAATTCACTTTTCACATCACGTGTACTTTCTCAAATGCTTTAGTAAGTTCTTTCAAAAATGGTTTTATCGGTTGTAGCCTTTATTGTGGCTTTATGTTACACTTAGACATTTAAGTACACGTGATGTATGTGACAATAGCTGTAAGTCCATCAATCGTTCTTTATCAGGTCAATGAAGACGGATCCCCAGTGCGTGAATATTAGGGTTCACTGTTGTTATTGCTGATGCTGCTTTATTGGATCACTTTCTGCTTACTTTTGAAGAGCTATTGATTCTTGACTGTGTGTTAAAATAAGAATTAACAGCCAAATTAAAAAATAATGCAGGCATGCTCTGTTGTTAAGAAGCCATGTTGTATATGGTAAGATTTTGAATGGTGCCATGGCGCTAACCTTTTCCCGCAATTTAATAAGTTTATTTCTCCATAAAATACTTTTATGATGGAAAAAGAATTTATACTTGATTTTATGGTTGCTAGCATGCGGCGATGGTGTAGTGGTATGTACCTTCGGTTTTCACCAGTGCGATCGGGGTTCAAATCCCGCTGCAGAAACTGGAATCAATACTCCACTCCGATGCGCTTTAAATGCAGCGTACTCCCATTAGGAGCCATCGACTGACCGCATGCTGGCCTGGGGCAAGTTAGAGCAATGCTTTCACGTACCTCTAGCGGTGAGTTAACCTAGTTGACAGTCGGATGGGAGGAAGAACCACTGAACTGATGTGGAATCTCTGAGGACATTAAACTTCCGATTACTTACTTACTTACTTTGACAAGAGACGGTATTTCAGTAGTGAATACTATTGGGTCCAGAAGATTTGTTAAGATCAAGCGAAGAAATGCAACTAAGTACCCTTTAATATCATCAGTAGGAGAAAGAAAAATTGTATTAGGGACAGGATCTTTCAAAAAAGAAGAAAAATGTTTAGTAGTGAATGGAATTTTTCGTCTCAAGTTATCAGCGATGGAAGTAAAATAGTCATTGAAAGAATTAGAGATCAAAAATGGATCAGTAACAAGATTGTTATCAATTTTTGTAGAGCTCAGAGGAGATTAAGTAAAAGAACGAAGGGAAATGATAGGTCTAACACCTACCCAAACTTTTCTTGGTAAAGAGTTTTAAAAAAGGGTCTTTTTCTCTAATAAAGCATTCTTAAAGATGGTCTCGTTTACCTATAGAGGTAAGGATACCATTTGTAATTCAAGGATTGGATTTAACTCTCCTTTTTTTGGATGTCTTTTCAAAAGGAGCAAATTTGTTCAAATGACTATTGATAGTGTTGAAGAAAACATCAAAAGATTGATTGGGGTCATCTACTAAATGCATGGTTAGAAATAGAATCAATAATATTTTCAGATAGTGTCACACAAGGTTAGGTTGGTAAAAATATTATCTATAATTGTACTATTGGTTTCAGTGACTCTTGTTGGCATAATGGCACAAATGTATTCCACTGAATTTACGATAGCCTTTTTATATAGCAAAAGGCTGCCGCTGAACAAGCAGAGTGAGAACAGCTATGTTGTGATATTCTAATAAGGGGCAAATATTATTAAAGAAATTACGGAAATGCAGCTAGAATGCTTCTGACAAAGTTCAAAGATGCTATACATTAAAAAAACTAAAAAATTATTCATTGAGTTGGAGCAATGAGTGCCGAAATTTATAGATTTTAAAATCTAGTAACAGAGTTAATCGCTGAAAAACGTAACATCAGAAAAGGTGAAGCCTCTTGTTCGTTAAAGACACGAATAGTTTCATCGCTGACGCAGAATTATTATTTCTCGGACATCTCCAGTTTTGTTTACACTTTACAGCTTGATTTTGAGTGTCTTTTATATTACACTGGCAACACTCTATAGTTGAATTTAAACATGGCAGACTTTTTATTTTTGAAGATTTACTTAAAATCTAACGTCAGTACCAACGGGGGTGAGAAGGATTCAAATCAAAAAGTTTGACATTCAATTTTCAATCTGGATTTTCGTTCAAAAGTTAGATAATTTAATAAAGATAAACTTTAAAAAAAAAAATAGAGTTGGGAGAGGACAAACGTAATACGTAACCAACAAACGCAACCTCGTTCCCAGGGCTTCTTTCCGCTCTTTGACGGGAGAGACGGCACGCTAGGTTGCATCAAACGTATTAAACGCACATATACGAAGATAATTAGTTGTAGATTGTAAATATATAACTTGATACACCTATATTAGTTCCAGATGAGAAATACCAGTAAATATATTCCGATGATTCGTTTTTCGTTTTGAACATCTCCGCCAAGAAAAAACACTAATATTTTATGTCCTGCACCTTGACCCGCGTATACCACATAGGGCAAAGGTGATATGCGCTGTTTCTTCACCCGGGAATTATAGCGCTCTCTGGTTATGATATATCTGTATTCACGTCTATAACTTCGACACGCCAAATTGTGACACAGTATTTAACTCTCGTCCTTAAACCTGCTATGCCTACTTCTATGACTTAACTATGAGTCGGTTTTATTATAAATATTAATGGTATATCAGGGATAATAAGATTTACGGGAATTCTAACACGTCTTCAATACTCGTGCTTCGCGCTATGATAACTTGGGAGAGACGATGCTGATCTAGTCCCGCCGAAAAACAAATTTACAGAGACGAGCACCGCGTCAACGATCTTACAATGCATTGGCTTCTTCGTACCGAAGTGAACAACCTCGATCCCAGCGCTTCTTCTCTTTTTTTAACTGAAGATGACAAATTTAGACGTCAAGAGAGAAGAAGCCCTGGGATCGAGGTTGCGAAGTGACCAAATAATTGCAAGCTCGTTCACATAACATTCTTCTGTGTAGTCTCGAAAATTTTAGATGGTGTTCCGAAGTGAAGGAAGCTCACTTGACAACCCAGGGCTTCTAGCCTTTTCGACAGCTCATGGGAACGAGTTTGTTCATATGAGATAAGGGTCAGGTGCGCTCCGCAATAAATACATCTGTTACTATTTTATTATTACACGACGTCGCAAGTTATAATTAATCCAATATTATTATCTTCAACAAAAGATATATGTGACGATATTGACAACCAACCACGATCCCAACTCTTCTTCTCTAAAATTATAAGAAGAATCTCACATGTAGACGTCCAGAGAGAAGAAACCCTGGGAACGAAATTGACAGTTTATGTAAAAATTACAATGATACGAAAATTATTTACAGTGAAAATGTAATGTACAAAATAATAACTAATTTTTCTATGTACAACCTTGTCCCAAGAGCCTCTTTTCTCATATTACGATCCTTCTAACAGATTTAGACGTCAATGAGAGAAGCGCTGGAGACGAGGTTGCTCTATGTAACACCTTCTTCGAAGGGTTTCAAGCCAACGAAATTTCAATTTTCACTCAGTTTTGATGGCAACAACATGGACTGTCAACGATTCTTGGGGAGAAGAGATTTGCAGTGTTTTTTGGTCCCTCAAGGTGAATTTCCATTGGTAAAAATTGACATCAAACGGAGTGTCTTCTTTCGGCTTTCGCTCGAAATCTTTTTCCTGGGGGAATCATGAATATTTAAATATAACATGGAAAGCGGCTAGTTTAGTAGGAAATCTTTAGTAGGAATCAAAAGAAGCATCCGACCTATCGAGAAAATTCTCACAAAAACTCTTTGATTTAATTAATAGAATATCGCATGACCACGATTTACGTTCCGCCATTTTGAATCCTTTTTCTAGCCAACGAAGAAAAAAAACGCGAGGAAAACATAGCCTAGCCAATGAAAAAGGATAATGATTTCCAAGTATTCGTGATAGTTACCAAGTGTGCATAGCTCAGCAAATTTCTTGCTTCTTGCTTGAATATACCCGTATACAATGTTGTCATGAATCATTCACATGTACGCTGTATTAATCGGTGATTGAAATACGAACAAATAATCAGCTTTGTAGTTTGAAGCTATGCTCAATAATCGATTCTAATTGATAAAAGCCACCATTATTCTTTAGAAAGGGAGTTTTTATTAACGCTTCATCGTCAACATTGAAAACACGTATTCCATTTTGTTTTCATGTAAACACTACACCATTATACGTTCTTATTGTTACGTCATGTTGTATTTTCAACTATAAGAAACAATAGAATAATTATACAACCAAAAAATGGCGGTGAAATTGAACTATTTATTCCCGTTCTACTCTCAATAGGCAAATATTTGTTCAAAGTCAACTAAAGACGCTAGGACAACGTCAACGTCCTTGTTCTAGCGTCTTTACTGCGGACTTTGAACAAGTTTTTGCCCACTGAGAATAGAACGGGAATAAATATTTCTTCGCCTAAGCCAGTTACTCAGAGTGAGACATCAATGGGAAACCGGTTAACCAAACGTGGTTTAACAATTGGTTTCTAGGCTCCTCTTTCTTTAGCTTATACCACCAGGTCAAGTCGACATATTACCCCAACATGCTGATATACATCGCCCACGTTGGCTGAGCCAACCATGGCATCTCACCGGAGAATTGAACCCAGGACTTACCGGTGACGTTGGGATGTATTAAACATTATACCACGATAAAAACAATTATTTAGATTACTGGAAATCAGGTAATAAAACTGGTTTAATAACTACACACCAGTTAAGCTTAGTGGGTAAGCAACTGGTGTCTACTTAAGCAAAGTGAAATACTAGAAATTTTTCAAAAGTAAAAATTGGTGGTCACGATGCGAAATGAATTGATCTGAAAGTACCTTTTATTTTTCTATCCGCTACGTACTCTGTGTAGTATTCTTTAAGCTTACTTGCAAAAAACCTTTCTACAACTCCAGCGCAACGATAATATTCCGTATCTGGTCCATTATATGTACGGCAATTGGCAAATATGCGAGACATGTCAGCAATGAATAGTTTTTTTGTCGAGTAATAATTATCCTCTAGACGCTCTGTCATTGTTTTTAAATCTAGAAAATAGAATACATACATTTTTTTATAACTTCATGAGAACATCGAGGCTCAAATCTTGATGTAATCAGGATACCTAACTCTACCGCTACGTAATCCCGTGTATCGCTAAATATACGATTTTGAATTTTGGCTGAACAATAATGAAAACAAAGTAAGAGCTTAGTTGTACTTGGTTAATCTTGATGAAAAAAAGAACAAATTAAGAACAAGACTTTATTCCAGTAGGCAACAACTTGTTCAAAGTCTGCAGTAAAGACGCTTAAACGTTACTTAAACGTTACTTAAACGTTACGTTACTTAAACGTTACTTAAACGTTACTTCAACGTTACGTTACTTCAACGTTACGTTACTTAAACGTTACGTTACTTAAACGTTACGTTACTTAAACGTTACGTTACGGGAAGAATCTGTTATAAAACCATTTTTTACCCAGTGAACGGTTTGTCTGGAGTAATTATATAGTTTTGTCTCCTCTAAGAGAGAAGCCAGCGAGTTTTAATGATATACGATTAAGTAAGTCAATTATGAAACTATCTTACCCATTGGGTACTTAATGATGTCATAATAATCAGGTACTTCAGTGCGTCCAACTGGCTTTAGAAACGGCCAAGAACTTGCATGATTCTGTAAAAAAAGAAAAGAACTTACTTATGCAGATGTCGAAGTAAGAGTAAATAATCACTGTGGAGGAGGGATGTTTTAGCATAGCTTTAGGCTTTGTAGTCAAACGATTGTTTAAAGAAAATTTAATAATCTACCTTAACAGCGTTCAGTACACTCGAAAGTGCTTCTAAGTGAGATGATGGTTCTAATTCGATATCATTCCTAGAAAGAAAAAAACTAATAACAACAGATACATGTGCAACCTAAGCTGAGCGTGTTTTAAAAAGATTATCCAAAATCATGGAAATAAAGTTTCGGGACGAAGTGAATTTTGGCAAAAAGACGCAATTTCAATTTTGATTAGCAAAACCAACGGCACGAAAATTCGAATATGTTCCAAGTGGCTAGGCTGCTAGAAACAACAAAATGTGTACAGTTTGCGATTAGACCTAGGTCTTAACTCACAAGTCTTAACTCTACACGATAAATTTCTTGGAAATTCCTGCGGTCGTTTTCGGTATTTAAGCTTTACTTGTGGCGTCGGGAATCCGTCAAAATCCGCAAAATGTCTCATAATTTACTTCAATGATTGTAGCATAGATAATTATTCCAAATAATACAAAGCATTACAATGTAAAAATAATTTGAAAGTTATTTTTGACAAATCGATTGAAAGTATATATAAATTAATCGACTCTGTATGCGCTTTGACCAGTAAAACATAAATTTAAAAGAAATCAAAAGTAGATCATGTAAATAGATAATAAATAGGACGAACTCTCAGTAGTCAGGGCATGCCACCCCATGATTAGAAAGACAAATAATGTTTTATATTCATGACTATATTCGTGGAGTAAGAACAGCAAGATTCTTCACCTTGTCTAACTCACGTACATCACAGACGGTTCGTTTCCATAACAATTATTTAAAAGAAATCCACTCCATGATATGATTAGATAGACACGCTGGTTCAAATACAGAGATACATAACATATATTTCGTATTATTTTGATCAAAAAGGTGTACTTACATTCCCTTTTGAAGTTGTTTCCAACCTGTCTCCTCTAAGCAAGAAAATATAAATCAAAGGTACGGTATTGAAAGTAGCCCACCAAACCAACTGAAAGTTAAACCTAAGCACATCAATATGATTTGCATACACACATTATACGTCAGTGCTTGAAATAATGTCTTTATTAAGATGGAAAAGTTTCAGTTCAAATAAACATTTGGAACTCCTTTTTCAAGGCAAAATTATGTCAGTTCACTGTGGAGGAGAGCAAGAAAAGTTCATATCCAGGATAAACACACAAACTTTCCATGGCATTAGGATTTCATGTTCTTATTAAGTTGATAACGTTTCAGATCAAATAAACAATTGGAACACCTTTATCAAAGTAAAATTATGTCAAGTCATTGTGGAGGAGAGTAGTGAAATTTCAAATCATAGCCTAAAGCAATGCTCAAAAATAAAGCAGTTTCTTCTCCATGTGCAGCTCTTTATAACTTATAAATGCATACAAGCATGAAATATGTTAAATAAAATACAAAAATATACAATAGCCTGAAGCAATGCTCAAAAATCACTCCTCTACAGTGGATATGAATACACAATTTATCAGCATTAGTGCACACCAAATTAAAATAGAAAATACACCTATGTCATATTATTAGTTGTGCTTTTAAAGACGTGGGATATCTTAAACTGTATAGGCTGCATTCAGACTATTATATATAGTATAGGATATATTTTCCGGTGTTTATAGGGTCTAAACTTTATAGGGGCAGGTATTTATGGCGTACAAGAGTCCGTAGTCCAGTAGGCAGAAGGCATTTTTATCCGGAAAACAGAACAAAAAACTTTAAAACATATCATATCGGAATAAAATCAATCTTTTTACCAGCGCTCAATATAAAAACAAATAATTACTGTGTAGGAGCGACTTTTGAGCATAAATTCAGGTCGTAAAACCTAAAGCTACGCTAAAAAACCCTCATCCACAGTGATCATTGTTTACAAATAAAAATTGCGTATTTTACCTATTCCAGGTATAGTTGAAATTGGTATTTCTCGTACACCATCTCGAAAACATGTTAACCCAGGGTGAACACGTTTAATTTGGTCTTGTTTTGCTTTTATCAATTGTCGTATTATCTAGAAGAACAACGTGGTCGAAAATAGAGTAAAAAATCAGTGCGGAGGAGGGATTTTTTGCCAGTTTCAGGTGTTGCAATATGAAGCTATGCTCAACCAAGTGAAATATCCAAAGTCCTGCTCAAGTAAAAACTGTTTATATTTCGGACACTGCGTGGGATATCAGTGTTGATGGAAACGTGGCAAGTATCAGGATACCACCAGGCCATGCCACTTCGAAACGATTACTACCCTAACGTGCCTCAAAATCACAATCGAACATCACCTGTGGAGGGGTGTTTTGTGAGTACGGTTTTCAGCCATGAAGCTAAAATCTATAGTAAAAAAATAGTCCTCCACAATTATTTTGAGGCTTGCTGAAATATGAAACATACCTCCTTTTGTTTCTTGATGACTAAAGAAAATTCTCTGTATGGTATCTTTTCATTAAGCGCACACTAAACAATATAGACTGTACAATAGATACTGCAATCACTGCTTAAAAATAAGAGCAATTAATCACTTTTGAACTAATAGCATTGAGATGACACTTTGTGGAGTTATAGTCTATCACAAATGGAATAAAATGGTACCAAATATTTTTTGCGGAAGTCAGCATTTTTTTAATGATGTCATCACAATTAATTTCAAATGGCTCATTTTCTTTAAAAACTGTACTTTCTTAGAATTTTAATTTGGAATCCGAATTATTTTCAGCATGAACACTCCCACGCAGATGTTTCATGTTGACAGTGAACAGCTATATTATGATCCTGTGCCAGAGGTCAAACTTCAAACTTAACATCTGAAGGGAAGAGTTCTATATCAACAAACTTGCAGTTAATTGGTTTCTTCAGTACGAAACAATCAATGAATGACACGATTATTGGCTCAGTACTTACATGCATCAATGTTGCTCCTTCGTAATCTTTTATAAAACCAATATAATCTAATTTTGGTATTTTGATTTCTTTGGAAAAACCCTGACAAAAATAAGCGGTGTTAGAACAAATAATCGTTAGACTGTGTGATTTTTGAGCACTTTATAGCCCGAAGCTATGCTCAAACATCCCTTCCCCACGGTGATTATACGCTATTATTTCAAGCATTTGTGTTGACTAAAATGAAATGTTGTCAAAGAGCACTACATTAATGACTTATCAACTTGTATGCATGGAGCTTCTTAGAAATGTCGTGTGAAAACAATTATTTTGGTAAATTGACCCAATTCAACAGAAATAAAAACTACACAGAAGCGTGCTATATCAACGAGCTTGCAATGGATTGGTTTATTTGGTATAAAGAAACCGATACATTGCAAGAACATTGACTCAGTACACTTCACTGAATTCTTTATTTTTGAGATGGTTCCTACAGAAACCAACACAATTAGAAAATCGCTGAAGTGCACAAAAGGAAGTTATTGCATTGCATCTAGTGCTACTTTGAGCAGCAAACGCCTCGTTTTCATGTATTTGAATGGGTATATACAATGCTTCATTTACCTGTTTCTTAAAGTAACCAATCGCGTATTCGTCAGCATATGTAAGGAAGTTTAAGCATCCATGTTTCGTATGATAATCTTTCAAATGGTTCATCATGTGTGTACCATAACCCTAAAATAAATAAACAAATATATCTCAAGTTGACAATATATTCTAGCGCAAATAACAACATGGTTCATCACAGAAGGTCGAACTAAGAGCGAATAGTCACTGTGAAGAAAGCTTTGTAGCCTAAAGCTATGCTCAAAAATTACTCCTCAACAGTGACTATTTAATTGTATTTCGACCACTGATCCATTTTACTTTCACTCATACTGCAAGCCTGAAAATACCTGACAGACCAACAGACATCAGCTTTGGAGAAATATTTTTTAGTATAGTTTTCAGCTATAAAAACACTCCTTCATATGTGTTATTCACCTCATTCCACCTTTCTTGACTGATCCCCTGAAATATATTTATACCTTGACCTGTTCATTTGATGACACAGCACAAAAAACAATCTCTGTGAAATTTTGTGTTGGAAACATTCGAAAACATACACCACCAATGGGTCTACCATCTTTAATCAATACTAGTGTCCTATGTTTCCTATATGAAGATTGAAATTTTATGATCAATGAAACACACATTCAGTATTCACATAGTGATCGTAATAAGAGTAAATGATCACTGTGGAGGAGGGATATTTGGACATAAATAGGTTAGAAAATCACTCCTCCACAGTGATTATTCGCTCTTATTTCGACCACTGATGGTTCAATAATCTTGCAAATGATCTTCTGCACAAATGCTATCCATACAAGTTCTACTGGTTTATGGTACAGTTGAAATAACAGGGTTCATAAATATAGGGACATTTACACTCCTTTTAGACGGAAACTAATACGGAGTCTCCTTTAAAAATGAAAAAAAGGATGGCTTATTTAACGAAAATGGATTTTGGCAGCTTCTCTGTTGTGTCGTTTAGATTATGACTTAGGCAGCCTTATGAATCCCTAAAAACCCCTTACGAGCTTGCAATTGATGGGTTTCTCTAGGGTGAAACTCACTTAGGGGTCCATGTAAAAGTTGTATAACATTGGTTCCAAGCTATTTCTAGCAATAACTTACGGATCAAATACAAGTCTTGTAATATATTCTTTTGGCATTCTTGGTAATTGATAGGAAAAAACATTTTGCAAACCAATTAACCATATTGTAGTTTGACGAGATGGCTTCCGTGACAAGCAATTACCAATTACATGAAATTCAATTAAACCTCTGCGTTCTTCACTACGTGCAGTTTCATCACGAGCTGTTTGAGATGGATACATACCACCCTAAAAATGTTGTTTACTGTCATCACATGTAGTTTTAAGTCTGAATATGACTGACAGTAAATGCCTGGGGAGGAGTGTATTTTTAGTATAGTTTTTCACTTTCAAGAAGTTGAAAACTATACTGAAAAAACTGCTCCACGGGTGATGTTCGGCACCCAATGGGCAAAAACTTGTTCAAAGTCTTCAGTAAAGACGCTAGAACAACGCTTCGACTGGGTAAAAGCAGACCTAAGAAGAATTATATAGACATAACTAACAACCTGTGTATGAACATCCGAATCATTATTTTTAAGTTATGTCAACCATAATCTTACAATTGAGTGATTTCTTTGATTGATAGTATTCTTTCTAACTTTTTATAAACTGGTAGAGAGGAAATATTCATAGGTGTGTGTTTTACTTACTTACAAACTTATAATGCATAATAACAAATTTATTTCAGATTTGTGGTACATCACAAGAAAAAGGGTTGAGTGAACAAAGCTTTTAATTGATTGGTTTCTTTGTTCTGAATTAACCAATTAAATAAGAGAATATAAAAATATTAACCTGGGGTCCTAGCATCTTCGATGGATCAGTGATTGTTTCGACAACTCGAGTTAATATCTCCATATCAATATCACCTATGAAGAAGTGCATTTTGCTAGTACTTTAAAATATTGATCAATTTTCAACATTAATGTCATAAGAAAATATTCAATAGAAAATAAGAATATATAGATGTGAAAATTTACTCCAATCACTAGTAACGTAAGGTTTAAGGAGCCATCTCCAAAATTCCTTTCAAAAAGCAGTAGCAGCTTTAAAGTAGTCAAAATCAATAAATTTGAGAAAAAAATAATCTACAATGAGGAACGTTAAGTCAATGAGCTTGCAATTGATTGGTTTCTAAAGTAATCAATTTCAAGATCATTGATTCAGCACTCTTCCCCTGGGAACGAATTTGAAAGATGCTCCCTAAGCTATTACAGTATTTCCTCGATTAAGCACCCTGGGCGCTTATTATTACATCAGAACTTTTTAGGATGGGGGTTATACAAGGGGACTTATACAGGAGGGGAGGGGGGAGGCCTTACTAAGAAGACAACTTTTTTGACATTTTTCATAAAATAAAATTAAGTTACATGATAAAAAGTCTATTTTACCGGCCAGAATAATGATGTTTTTGTACCAGACACAGGTTTAAATATTCATATTCCTGCACTAACATAAAGTTTTATACAAAAATATGCTTTTACTTTTGCTAAAAAATTGATTTTTTTCAGGAGGGGCACTTATTTGACGGGGAGAGGGCGCCTATGCGAGGGGGGAGTGTATGCTTATTAATTCAGAACATTTAGGAGGGGTGCTTAATCGAGGGGGCACTTATTCGAGGAAATACGATCAAGGAGCATCTATGAAAAATTCACTTAGCAGTATTCAGAATAAGAGAAAATATTTACTAAGGAAAAGTACAGTACAGAAACAGGCTTTCCGCTGTCACATTATGCGCTGCTTCCAAAAGGAAAGGAAAGAAGCCCTGAGAATAAGGCTGACCTCTTAAGTCATAAAAATAGTTTTCACTTTCTGACAAAATTATCGAGAAAAAAATTATCGAGAAAAAAAATCACTCTTATTATATCTCGTTGACCTGAAAGTAGAAAATCATTGCACAGGTAGTATAGAAAGCGCTAACCAGTTGGTGATATCTTTAACTTCTTTCCAACAGATGATAAATCGTTCATATCTGTAGAAAGATGACGCTTCAAACTATTTTCTATAAACAAAACAAGTAAACTTTAATAACGAGAAGTACTTTAACCCTATTAGGCTGGGTTTTTTAGGGTTATATAAAGCTGGGGGCAATATGTCGCCTCCCCCTCCATAGTTCCTGCTAGAATTGAGGAATTATGATACAACTTGGTATAGTAGTACTTCCTTCTATTCTTAATATTTTGATTGAATAAAATGGTTTCATACGGAGGTACTGTCACTGTTTGATAACAAAAATAGATTTCAAGCTAGCTCAGTATGCATTTTCTCATATATTCAACTGAGTTAGCCGGTAAACGGGACAGCTTTTATAACTTTTGCATGCTCATATTAAACATGCACATAAACAGATATGGCTGAAATCCTGATTATATGGAGGTGGGGTTTACCAGCTGTGAATATTTTCATATAATCGCGAACGAAAAGTAGCTCGTTTACCGGGCCAGCTTCATATAATCAAGCCCTAAGTCTGTAACATAACTGGCATGTGCAGCTAATGGAAGCACTCAAAACTGAGAAAAATATCAAGCTCACCTAAACCTGAACTTTCATTTGATGAAAATGGTCTAGGAATAAAAATATAGAGAACTGTGCATGAAGTAAGAGCAAATAACCACTGTGGATGAGGGGTTTTTCACCATAGCTTCATGATCAAAAATCACTCCCTCAGTGATTATTTGCTCTTATTTTTTAATTCCTTTTAGTATCTAACTCATATGCAACAATCCCATTGAGCAAAAAGTTGTTTAAAGTCCACAGTAAAGACACAAAAACAACGTCAAACGAAGTTGTTCTAATATATATATATATATTGCTGACTTTGAACAAGTTTTTGCTCAATGGGAGAACTTTAGGGTTGGTATAGGTTCTCATTATAGAGCCATTATATAAAAGTATATTTCATTAAAAATTAAATACGCAACTTGTCTTATCACTTAGAATTTTCATGGGGCAAAATGAAACCGTATGTGGAGAGCGCTTTTTTGGTACCGACTTACAATAGAATGAAAAAAATGACTCTGTACCCTTATCTGTAAATGGTCTTTTGAGACTGCTCCTTGAAAATTAAGTGAAACAGAGAATTCTTTCGCAATTCGATAAGTTTATCTCATTTTGCTTTAAAAGTTGACTTCAGTTCTACTTTGAAATTATTTCTCTCATAACATTTCTACACTGTTACAAGCTAGCTAATTTTACCTTGCGTCTGTAATATTACTCCAAGTACTCATTATACTTCCTGGATCACTGGATGTGTTTGATTGTTGAGAAGAACTTTGAGATGAAGATAAGGATGGCAGTGAGGATAAAGATGATAAACCATTTACAGAAGAAGTTTGTGAAGAATTGAAACTTTCATCAAATATTGGTGACTCTTGTAAAAAGATTTCTTCTTCAAATAAACTCAAGAAACTATAGAGAAAAACATATGATCTATATTAATACGGTCATCTATCTGCTCCAGAAATGAGCCTCAATCAATTTTGGGCTTTTTGAGGGTTTCTGGCCAGTAAAAATAGATCCACTTAATGTTTTTGATTGAATATCCGTGTTCTAAACCAAAATCACCTGGAGCACGAAAAGATATATATAATTTTATGAAAGATTTGCCTTGCTTATTAGTCTCGCTGAATTTTTTCCTTTTTTAAGGTTTTTGTCTCAAAAAAAGATATGACAATTTTATAAAAAATTTTCCTTGCTTATTAGCCTCACTTATCGTTTTACTTTTTTGAAAGTTTTCGACAAATAAAAAGAGAACCATTTTACATTTTCTGCTGAAATTCAGTATCCTATATTAAATATGGAGTGCCGTTTGTATATTAATTCAATATCGTTATTTTTTAAATAATATTCTTATTCGCAAAAGTCATTCTAATTTCTGTGAATTTTTATTATCATTCTCTAATTTTATTATCATTACGAAACTTTCATTATCATTCTCAAACTTTATTCTCATCCTGTACATTTTATTATCATTCGGTAAAATTCCATTATCATTCCCTAATTTTTAAAAATATATTGTCAAACCAATGGCAACGAACATCGGCTCATGTACAAAAGACATTTAAGAGCCTCGATTTCATTTTGATTTCGTGAAAACCTTACATGAATTCATAATCTTTAATAACAAACGAATCATGAAGATTATATTTAGTATATTTCATGATGTTTTTACACATTTTACCAAAGTACAGAATACTCGAGATTTACGTTATGGCGTACAGACTTGTTTGATTTTTTGCAATCACAGGAGAAAAACAACAAAGCACAGAAACTACTTTTGAATTTATGTTTTAGGGAGAGAGAATGATATTCTCTTTCTGATACTGTGTGCTGATTTCGTTAAAACACGTGTGATTTCCTTTGAATAAAATGAATGTGTAATTAATGAGCCATTAAAATGATACGCTTTATTTTTGTAAGACACAACAGTAAATTTAGGCTAGGATTTCATTTTGCTAATTTCAGGCTTAGGAGTTTCTTATTATTACTTTCTTATTTGTAAACTCATAATAAGTTATATGTTTATTGGAACATACTACTACATATATCAAATTTTGGTGATTATGAAGCCAAACTTATAAAGATAAAAAATATTGTGGGATCTTTTACAACTAAAATGTTGCTTATTGACTAAGAAGGTCATTGTTATGTAAATGATGTGATAACAAAAAAATCTAAATTTCAGCCAGACGTCAAAAGAAAAAAGCCCTAAGAACGAGGTTTGATCTCCGCCAAAGAATGGCTAGTCTCAAGCGGGTAGGCCGGATAAGAGAGGACAGGAGAGAAAAAACAACATTTTATCTTCCGATTTTCTTAGCTAGATTACCCCGTAGATCGAGATGATCAAATAATTTTTTGAAAAAAAATTTGCCTTGTCTTGCTCATTTTTTTTGTTGTTGCTTTTTTGAAGGTTTTCAACCAATAAAAATAGAACTGTTATGTTTCAGCTGAAATATGGTGTTGCCCATTGAAATCATATGGAGAACAGAAAGTTACAAAATATTTTTGAAAAATTTGCCTCACTTACTTGCCTTGCTGATTCTTATTCTTTTTAAAAGGAGTTTTGGTTGATAAAAATAGAACTGAACAAACAGAACAAACTAAGACATTTTCATGGTTCTTTCAATATTTCATAAAGTATGATATTACACTCAATGATACAGTAGAAAGTGAATATTTTAACTGGAACTTACCGGGGGAAATGTGATAACACTTTAGCTCTTGTATCTGGAGGTAATTTATCTTTTTCAGCAGAGAACTTATCTAACAGCTGTTGCTTCATCAAACTAAATACTGATTTTAAAAAGCTTTGACCAAATATTTGAGTGACATCATATTTTTGTAAGCTATCACAAAATAACGGCACATGACAGTAGCAAAGCCACCTAATGATTTAAATAAAATTTATTTCATTTAAGGACCACTTCAAAAGATTGATGGTATATTTAAAGAAACCATTTGACTATATACAAGCATGAATATAACTGCCGGACATCATCTGTGGAAGAGTGCTTTTTGAGTATAATTTAAAGATTTCCAGCTGAAAACCTTACTTAAAAAACATTCTCCCACTTCTGAAGACCAGCAGTTATATTCAGGCTCGCTATATTGAACAAAAATGAAACTGCTTGTAACTCAGTACTCCCCAGTGGACAAAAACTTGTTCAAAGTCAACAGTAAAGACGCTAGAACAATGTCGTTCGTCGATGTTCTAGCCTGTTTACTGCATACATTGAACAAGTTTTTGCCAAATGGGTTTTCTCTGTAAAATTGAGATGGTTCCTAAAATAAAGTTGTAAACCTCAAACTAACTGTCGAACATCACCTATAATGGAGTGATTTTGAGTACAGTTTCCGGCTGTAAAGTTGAAAGATGTACTTAAAAAACACCTCCTCCACAGGTGATGTTTCAACCATTATTTTGAGGCTTGCAGTTGTAACAATTATACCAAGAGTAAAAATTATTAGTATCTGCTTTATGTTTAAACTATGTTTTCATTGTCCCTTCTTTTTAAAAGTGTACTGGAACAATCATATTCCAATCAACAGATTGATCAATATTGATAAAGAAACAACTCTGGTCATTAGAAATTGTAAGGTTATGGTACAGAACATCTGGAAATGTTTACATAATATCTAAATAATATAATTCGCTGAAAATTAGCCTCCAAAGAATGCTCCTACACAGGGGCATGTTGTTGTGAATTCAGAGAATGTTCTTTTTACAGCTTATACAGATTTGTTTTTTATAAGCAACTGCTTTATAAGCAACAGTACTAGACAACTTCCAAAAATAAATAAGTAAGTATATAACTAGTCATATTTCTAGGACTTTTAAACATTCAATGCATTTTTTTAACAATACTGTGCATCTCAACGCAATTAAGGAGACTTTTACAGAGGAAAAAGACAATAAATGTTGTGTGATGCTAACAACCGTACTTTTAAGTGCTCTAAATTAACCTTTATTGGAATCATTCGTGGCGTTGGTCATCCCTAATAGAAAAATGTGCTAAATCAGCATTTTACTGTCAATATTTTGCTATGACGTCACTAAATTTGACAAAATATGCTGATTTGGCACATTTTTCTATTAGGTACGACCAACGCCACGAATGATTTCGATAAAGGTTAATTTAGAGCACATAAAAGTTCGGTTGTTAGCATCACACAACATTCTCCAGTCATGCAAGATAAGAAAAAACAAATTTTTGGGCATTTTTGGACCAAATTTGACTGATGACGTCACAATTTTCGAGAAAAAAAATTAAATTTAAAATTTTTGAGAAATAATAATTGCAAAAAATATGAAACTCTGACAAAATTTAACAACAGGCTTTGTGTTTAAGATTCGCAAAAATATTGTCATTATCCCCTGAAAAAGTCTCCTTAATTGCGTTGAGATAGAGTATATTGTAGGTCAAGATAGATTAATAAGTTGTTAGAACTAGTTAAAAAATCAAGCGAAACCTCAGCCAAAACACGTGGTATATATTTTGAATATGGGTTACATTATTTTTTGGCCATGAAGTTAAGCAACTTGAGTACCACTTTGCACCAAAAAATAAGCTCCAGTACTTTTAAAAATCCCAAGTTGGTTATAAAAAACAAATTGTGTATTTCAATGAAATCAATAAAATGACAAGATTGTTGACTCATAACTTCAAGTCCAAGTATTACTACTGGACATCACCTGTGGAGGACTATTTTTCAGATCAAAAACACTCCCCTACTGGTGATATCCAGAAGTTATATTCAGATTCAAACGTACCACTCCATTATAATAATTGTTAAGGACTTCCATACCTGGTATAATTTACTTTATATGTAGAAATATCGTCAATTTGTATTCTTTGTTTTCGTGCAGTTGGTGTTTCTAATTTCCAATGGTTTAAACATCGTAGGAAAATCCTTGCGAGTTCATGCATTATTTGCCATTCTCTTTGTTGTGGATTTCCAAATTTATGTGTGACAAAGTTTTTTACTGCCTATAGCAAAAAATTATATATATATATATATGTACCATATTTTCCATAAGAGCAATTGATTAATATGTTAAGTTAGGCTATGCTGGTTCTGCTTCATTTGGTCACTTTGTGACAGAACCTTTGCAAAAAATACCGAAGATAAAAAAAATTATGGTGTTTGCTTCATCATAACAAATTGTTTCTTATTATTCAAATATTTCTATTTCTAGATAAAATATTTCTGTCAATCAGATGAAACACTTTATCGCTTCATGCATTGTTTTTTAAATGTATTATCGTTTAAAATGAGAGACAATTAAATGATTTGATGGTGGCTGTAGTTATGTGCAAAAATTGCACTCGTTTCAAGCATATTGTGAATATAGAAATGATAATGCAAATATTCCATGAATTTCCTTTAATATCAGGAACATTTGTAGCGATACACTAAATATCTGTATTTTAATAAGTTTATTCTTCATTGAGAAGCAATATTTCAAGGTCAAGATGTAAGATAAACTCACAAGGTTTGGTTAATAAGATTAATAACTCAATATTTTAATGAAATCACTTAACCTATTACCTCTAATACTTCCCTCAATTACGAGATCTCTTCCATTATAAGATCCCTCCTAAGGGTCTGTTTACTGTGATTAAAGATCCCCCTCTATTATAAGACCCCTCAAGACCCCTACTAAGGGTCTATTTGCTGTAATTAAAGACCCCCTCCCTCTATTATAAGACCCCTTACGACCCCTCCTAAGGGTCTGATTTCTGTATTTAAAGACCCCCCTCTATTATAAGACCCTCTTAGAATTTGCTAAGAAAATATAGGACTCTCCAATCCATAAGGTAGAAAAGCACTAACTTTTGTTAGACAACATATTAGGTAGACTTTATTTACCATAAATTGGACCTCAAAAGTATTCCTCAATTACATTAAAAACCATCAGTTTATATAACTGATAAATAAGTCTTTCATCTCACCCCAAACTCTTGTAAATAAAAGACCCCTTCTGTTATAAGATCGACCTCTGCCCCACCTAGACGTCTTTTCCAAAAATAGAAGACCGGTCTTATAATAGAGGAAATACAATACAAAGTAGACCATCTCCAAAAAGAAGATAATTTAAAGAAGTCAATAAATCAATAAACTTGAGAAAATTAATCAACAGTATGATGAAGCTTGCAATTGATAGCAAAGAAACCGAACAAGTGCAAGATTATTGATTCAGCACTCTTCATACACAAAATGATACATCACAAAATGGTGTTATGTCAATGAGCTTGCAATGGATTGGTTGACTAAGAGAAAGAAACCAATCTAGTGCAAGATTGTTGACTCTGTATTCTTCTTTTCAAGGCTCTAAACACTTACCTTATCAATACTCAGCTTTTCAAATGGAGGCTTACCAAGTGGTCTTTCAACTGATGGTTTACTCATTTGCAGAATACTTTTTCGTAAAAGCTTGAATAAATAAAAATACACTTGTTTATTGTCACTATCTGGTTCTTTGTGTACACACATAAATAAATTTTCAACATCTACAACCATTGATAATAAATAATTCACTTCATCTTCAGTTTCATTCGTCAGGTGTGAAACATGATCGCTCATTGAATGTTGACAACTATGACAGCTTGTATTGATTAGGCATGGCACAGTATTTGCAGTAGAATCCCCAGATTTTTGTTGAGTTGGATTTTTCCAGCCATTACAAGTGCAAGATACATCAAACTAATGAAATAAACAAGATTACATTATTGAAAGTAGCCTACCAAACCAAATGAAAGGTAAACCTAGCACATAAATATGAATTGTATACACACATTATACATCACAGTATTATGTATACATCAAATAAAAATAAAAAACATGCCATGTCATAGTCTTGTAATACCGGAATATTAATGATTCAAATTATAAAGGCTACATAAATGTTACATGTATACAACCTACATGTATGATTGTGTGTATATATACAGTCTTGCCATTAATCATATTACTGTTTTGCAAAATTTTGAATCTCAAAGGGCATCATCCAGAAACCTGTATGGCAATCTGGAGCTCCCCAAATTTTCTGATATTGTCCATTGTCAGAATATTCTATTTTTGCACAAACTACTTCATGATACAACGCCTGCTTCTGTGCCTAATACATTTGCAGTCAACTTCACCCATGTTCAAGGCACTAATGCAGAAAAAGTTTGTTTTGGTAAAAATTCTATTAGACCTAATGCCATTAATTCCTGGAATAAGATACAGTCATCAATGACTAGAAAAGTTGTCTCCATAGACTTCTTTGATCTAAAAAGTGATCTAAAAAAGTCTTTTGTTTCCTCTTATCAATCCTCTTCGAATTGACAGATTTGCCAAGTTTCTCGCATGGTTTGTTTATCTTTTGACTCACTATGTTTGTGTCGTCTTGTGTGTCCTGGTGTCGTATATTGTAATCGTCCAAGGGTGGCCATACCCTTTGCCTTAGCTATATGCTACTAAGTATGGTCTCCCTTCAATAGTAGCATTTAATTTTATTTTTCTCCTTAGCCAAATATATATTTATTTTTTTTGTAACTACTATATTGATAAATAAATATCTTATTTTATCCATCGCTATATATATAGACCACATACGGCCAATATAATCATGTAGACATAAAGGGTCCACCTGAATTTCAAGTGCGGTCGCGATGACAAGAGTGTATGATGAAATATTTTTGCATTGATATCATTTTGCCACAATATTAACGTCAGCTGTTTTAAAATAAACATTTGAAACACCTTTTTCAAGGTAAAATTATGTCAGGTCACTGTGGAGGAGAATAGTGAATTTCATATCAAGGATAAACACCCAAATTCTACATGGCATTAGGATTTCCTGTCCTTATTAAGTTGATAAAGTTTCAAATAAACAATTGGAACACCAAAGAAAAAGACCACCAAAGAAAAATTATATCAAATGACTGTGGAGGAGAGTAGTGAAATTTCAAATCATAGCCTAAAGCAATGCTCAAACATAAAGCAGTATCTTCCCCATGTGCAACTCTTTATAACTTATAAATATCTTCCACGTATTTCTGCAAGCGATACAAATAAACACCTTCGCTACTATCACCTGCAAATAATGCCCAGGCAAGCAGGGCACGTAAATACGCCACGTGTGTGCAAAAATAGCGCGGCAGGTAGGATTTTTGAGGTTTTCTTGGCTTTGTGAATGCTATTTTAATGGGAATTGAATAAAAAACGAATGGAAACGGTATATTATGATGTACCCGAGATTGGTATGCGCTGTTCGGGGCTTTCAATATCCGCACCGCTAGGCATCCAGAGCAAACCATATTCTTATTATACATCATTTTTGCATCTTTTACCAAAAAAATCAGCGTGATAGCTTTTTTTATCGCCGGCTACAGGTCGGTGAATTTCTCAAAAATTAGTGTTTCCTTACGGAGACCAATAAATAAGTGTTATATATGTACATACAGAGGACGGTTCCAGCTTTCCAGAACTGTTTACTTCATCGAATAAGAGTTAGTTTAGTTCAAGTTATAGCCAATTGAAATATTCCAAATTTTGGTAATTTTTTTGCTAGATTCAGAAGGTCATGTCCGCTATTTCCGTAAATGAAACAGCAGTGTGATAGATCATGTCCACACCCTAAACAGCAGTGAATAACTATTATAGCACTGCTGCTAGAGAGGGGTTTCCCTATGGAACAGCCTAGAAACGTTACCCTCTTAAACTTCCCTTTCTAAATTGTAAACTCACGTAAGGGAAGAGATGTCACTGCAAATTTAGGCGGGAGTCTCCTGATAATCTGCTCTTTTAAAGCCCTCAGACTCCTGACTTTTATTAAGATTGCACTTTCTCCAGATTTTTAAGTTAAAAGCCACATAAAAAAGTAATCTGACTGATTTTGAAGATTCATCATTGATACTAACGTAAATTCCCACAATGAGGTTGCTATTATGATATTTTGCATGTTCTCCACCAGGGGGTTACGGCCAAGATTTTTAAAGGGCAGCCTGAGCGTAGTCAGTGCATCTGAAGTTTCAGTGCATCTGAAGTTTCGTTATCTGTCCGACTCCGACATACGACATAAACAAGGGCTGTATTTGGTAGTCTTTCATGATGAAATTACATGAATTCGATTGCAGTCTAAAATGTTTTGGTTGGAAAAAAACACATTTTCCCGTCGTTTGATATATATCAAAGTTGGTGCTTTTATTTCTTTTAAATGCTCGTGAAGCTTCCGAGACCAATTTTCCAGCGATCTAGAGAAACTAAAGTTTTTCTACCCCTTAGCCCCAGCAGGCTTCGTGTGACAGTAATTTAAGTTTTCAGTGTAACAAAATCTCCCGATTTTAACTTTGGCAATGTTGTTTGGCACCGGCCATGGGGAGGCAACCCTTCTTCTCTCTCCTATATAATAGTATTTATTGTGTATTTATTGTGTATTATGGAGAGAAAAAGTCTTATATTTAAGAGAAAGTAATAAAGTATAAAATAAGGCAACAAACATTCTATCTATTGCACAACAAACCTTGCAAGAAGAATATACTGCAAGTTTTTCAAGTTTTTTTGGTCTTGGGTAAGCCTTCACTTGATTCTTCTTATGAGCAATTCTTTGTATATTGGCAGGTCTACTTAGTTCTCCAGGTGTAATCTGTGCTGTTTTCTTAGTAGTATTCTGCTGTGGAGTATCGTCCGCAGTGGAGTTTTCAACTCGATCTTTCTCAGAAGAAGTATCCATATGGTCGTTTGGGGAAGCCATGTTGTTTCGAATGTTGTGTATATGTTCTCGCTTTACCAATTTAACAGAAAGTATTTTCTTACTGTCAGAAAAGTAATCGAGTCAAAATACTTCTAACTTGTACCACGAATGAGTCCGATGCTTTTCAAAACAATTTATCCTCAAATCGGTTCATGTTGGTAATAATATTGTTTCAGATTTTTATCCCGCTGCTCTAACGTACAATGGCTAGTTCTTCAGGGAAATCTGTTCTGTTTGTTTGTTTGGGGAACATATGTCGATCAACCATGGCTGAAGGGATATTAAAGCATCTCGTAATGGACAGAGCTGACAGTCAAGACTGGAATATCGACAGCTGTGGAACTGCTGGATATCACATTGGAAGTCAACCTGACAGAAGAACTGTGGAAACTTTACAAAGACATGATATAAAGGACTATAAACACAAAGCCAGGCAGCTTAGAAAATCTGATTTCGCTGCATTTAAATGGATTTTTGTTATGGATAATTCAAACCTCCATGATGTGAACGAAGTAATGCCTTCTAAATCTACCAGCAATGTTCTTCTGCTCCGCATGTTTGATCCTGATAAAGATTGTGATACTCCTATAGTTATAGATGCTTATTATCATGATGATTCTTATTTTGAACTTTGTTATCAGCAGTGTCTAAAAAGTTTGAAAACTTTCTTGGATGAAGAGTTTCCCTGATTATGAAATATATAAAAATAATTGTAAAAAAGTACTGTATTTCCTCTTTTTAGTGCCACCCTCAATTAAGCGCCCCCCTTCAATAAGCGCCCCCTCTTTTCCTAAAATTGTTTTATAAGCAGGTGTCACCACCTTAGAAAATGCAAAAAGAATCTAGGAACAAGGTTTTTCTTTAACTTTTTGATTAGCCCCCCTCCCCTGTTCTGAATTTTATAAGCGCCCCCTTTTTTTATTATTTTTTTATTAGCGCCCGGGCGCTTAGAGGAAATACGGTATATATATACATAATTGTATTTTACTTTTCTTGACTGATCTGATGAATCAAACCCATCGTCTTTTTCCCCCTTAATATCAACTTGATTCTGAAAGAAAACTGCAGAAACTTATTAGGGCCATTTATTTTACTTAAATTACCTAACAGAAAATGTACTACAGTATCTTAGATAATTTGTCATATAGATAATTTACTATTTTATTGATAATTTATCTTTGATACAAAATTATTTAAAAGATAGTAAGGTGAATGGTCCTAACAAGCTTCCATAGAAAATAGATCAACAATAATATTACCTTATTATTACTAGGAATTTAATGTTTTATATATATTCAGTAATATTTTGAAAATTTGTGTAAATTAATTTAGTTAAAAAAATAAATAGTGATAAATATTAGACATAATTTAAACAAACAAATTCATTAACTTAAAATAGAAAAGTAAAAAAGATATATATATATTTCGACCACGATTCGTCTACCACAGTGGACATTTTTAAGATTTTTAAGTACAGATTTTCTATACAATTTCAAATAAATACGAGTTTGAAATTATAGCCGTAACAAATATAGGTCAAAATTCAATAAAAATTTCATGGTATAAGTGAATATCACAGAGTCCTGGGATTAAAAGAAACAATGAAATATTAATTACCTAGGCAATGACAGGTGATATGTGAAGCACAAAGTTAAAGTCTTGTTAATCGTAGTGTCTATAGCCAACCTCGTTCCCAGGGCTTCTTGCCTCAAAACAGCGGCGAAGAAATCTATCTTCGCCGCTATTCCGTGTTCGAAAAGGCAAGAAGCCCTGGGAACGAGGTTGGTCTATAGCCTCTTCCACAGACCATGTTCGGTTCTTCCAGATTCCAGAATTGACCTTCGTTTGTAGATCAGGCTGGCTATAGTTTTGGAACTTCCCGTACGGCAGTTACGCACTTCCGATTTCTCGATTTAATTCCGTTTTGGCCGATTCTGGTACGACTACAGTTTACTATTAAATAAGTTCTTATCACGCTAAAAGATGACGTATGTCATGTAATCCTTGACAGTGGAAACCTGTGTTGGGGCGAATTAACACGTTAACCAGTCAGAGAGGAATACTCCCATATGTTCAGAAGCTCTCACTTTAGTTTTGTTTAGCATAGAAGTGCATTTATAAACAACACCAGATTTAAGCACCTACAAGATAATAAACTAGCTCTAATTAATTTAGTACTATTAGGGCGCGTTTGGATAATTTACCTACGTATAAGGAGTAATTCATTTTTATTGACAGTTTTAAGAAAAACAGATATCCTAGTACTTGCTACTCTTTGGTTGTTTCTACAGAAGTCCAGGTACGTCAGACATAAATAGTGACAACTTAAACCGACTTCTTCGTCGCATATCTAATAAGTCACAAATGTTCTGTTGATGATTTTAATTTTAAAGACATTAACTGGCAGTCATGGACTACTGCCCACAATGAGAATAGTAAAGAGTTCAGATTTATCAAGACAATCGGGGGCTGCTATCTCCACCAACATATAGAGAAACCCACTCGTCGACGTGGAAATGACGAACCTTCCCTGATCGACTTAGTTCTTACCGACGGGGTTATGCAAGTGTCGGACGTAGTATATCATGCACCTTTAGGAAAGAGCGATCACAGTGTAATAACGTTTAGAATTAATTGCTACCTTGATTTTCGAAACCAAAGGACCGATTCGTGTATACCAAAGCTGATTACGAGGCCATGAGAAAAAAAGTTGTCGATACTAAATGGGAAGAAGAATACTTAAAGCAAGGAAGTTTCTTCCTTGAAACTTCCTTGCTTAAAAACGGGATGCAACAAGAGCGTAGAAGACCTTTGGAGTTCACTAAAATCAACACTTTTGGATCAACAAGTGTGTACATAAACAAGTGACCACTGGGAAACCCTCATGGAGTAAAAGATGCTATCCGCAACAAATGTTTATGTCACCGTCATTGGATGTGTGCCAAAAATTGTGGTGGCGCCGAAGTTGCCCGATTAACATATGCTAAAGCAAAAAATAAAAAAAAGTAAAAACGATGATGCGCCAGGCTAAGAAATCATTTGAGAAAGAAATTGCCAAGAATTGTAAAAACAACTCAAAAGTATTTTGGTCTCACATTCAGAGAAAATTAAAAATGAAGAGAGGTGTTGCTCCCTTACTCGAGAATAATGACGACAAAGACTCTACAAAATTCGACAATGAAGAAAAGGCAAACATACTTCAAAAACAGTTTTCTAGTGTATTTACTAGAGAGCCGGATGGTGAAATACCAACATTAGAAAAAAGAACGGATACTTGTATCTTCAATCTATTTATAACGGAAGAGATGGTGCGAAAAAAATTATTAACTTGAATGTGAATAAATCCGGTGGTCCTGATGAAATTCATCCTCGGCTCTTAATAGAGCTATCTGACAGTATATCAAAACCTATCGCGCTTCTTTTTAATAAAACAATGGAGGATGGCGAAATACCCAAGGATTGGAAGTGTGCAAATGTGTCCCCAATTTACAAAAAGGGAGCCAGGAATAGAGCAGAAAACTACCGCCCAATTAGTCTAACATCAATCGTTTGTAAGTTAATGGAATCGTTTGTGAAAGAAGCTTTGATGAACCACATTTCAGAAAATAAACTTTTATCCACGAAACAATATGGGTTTATAAACGGGAGATCAACAACAACCCAACTACTAGGGTATCTTGACAAGTGTATTGAAACAATTGTGAATAGGGGCGTTGTAGATACTATTTATCTTGACTTTGCAAAGGCGTTCGACACTGTGCCCCATCGAAGATTGATCGG